>PVHX01002224.1:132491-174685 GCA_004024805.1 Geosciurus inauris
CCAATTACATAGCCTTGATAGTTCATCCTCAACTCCCTGTGAACACCTCTTCCTGGAGATTCCCCTCCCTTCAACCCCCTTCCTATTTGCCCGCCCTGCCCTAAGCGCCCCCTGTAGTCACTCCTCCTCCTCCCTACTTTGCTTCCTCTGCCTGCAGCCTGCTCACTTGGCTCTCTCCTTCCAACCCTTTTTGCCCGACTCTACCCATCGTCCACACTTACATGGTTAATCCCCAGGCCAACGGCAATGTCCACCCCTGGATTCCCACTCTGGTCTCTGAGCTTACTCAGCTAAGCGAGGCCTGTCAAGATGCTGGCCCTTCCTCTCCCTTATTTCTTCAATTTCTGAAATCCTGGTCCTCCTCCCTCCAAACTCCCTATGATTAGTTTCCCTTTCTCAAGGCAGTCCTCTCCACTTCCCAATACCTTCAATGGAAGGCTTCTTACCTAGAATTGTAGAAGAACAGGCTTGTCACAATATAACACAAGGTCTTAATTTTTCCATGGATATGCTATTGGGCAGGGGTGACTTTACATCCCCCCAGTCTCAGGTGCTTGTCGGCAATCTTATTTACTTTGAGGAAGTCAAGGACAGTACCCTTAGAGACCTTCATAATTTGAGCCCTCCCACTCCTCAGGAACTTTTCAAAAATCTTATTCAGCGTCCTGATGAATGGTTTCCTGATTTCTTGGCTCCTGTCATCCAGGTTGTTGAAAAGAAAGTAAATTTTGCCCCAGGCCAAGACGCCCTCATTCGGCAACTTGCCTGGGAAGGCACCAATTCCACTTCTAAAGCGGCAGTCGCCCCAGTTAGACATGAGGACCTTAATAAATGGGTTTTTGCCACTAAGGAAGTTTCCACCCCTAACAACTAAATTGCAGCTCTCACTGCAGCTCTCAAGTCCTCTTCGACTCCCAACATTCTTTCGGCCTTCATGAGCCATCTCACACCCCTATCTGTTGGGGATGCAACAAACCTGGGCATATGGCCCTCAACTGTCCCTCTAATCAGTCATCTGAGTTACCAAGGAAGTCCCACACCCCTTGCCCTCATTGCAAAAAGGGGTATCATTGAGCCTGAGACTGCCGCTCCAATCCTTTAAACTTCAATGGGGGCAACCCTCAGTCCCGTTAAATAAGAGGGCTCCTACCCCTTGGATCAATTGGACAGTACCTTTGCTCCCCACAAAACCTAGCATGACAATGTATCTCCATGGGAAACCCATTAAAGGTCTCATCGACACCAGAGCTGACATTACTATTATTGACACTGAGACTGCCTCCTTGTTCCCTTCCTGGAAATCCACCAGTGGACCTAACATCCTTGGTGTTGGTGGCTCCATCCCCTCTCATAAAGTAACCTCACAGGTGATATGGAAGGATCCTAATGGCAACTCTGGGTTGCCATCCTGATGACCCTCTCATAGCTGAGGTCCCAACACACTTTGGGGATGAGATTTACTTTAAAAAATGGATGTAGTCTTTACCACAGATGACAAGGCTCCTCATGACGATTTGATAGTCTATGAAAAGATAGGCCTTTCTAGGAGGAAATCCCAATTCTGATGGCCACTGCCCCACTGTCAGATCTTATCCACCTTAGTTGGGTGGACACTTCACCCTACCGGGTGGAGCAATGGCCTATTCTTGAGCCTAAGCTTTCAGAATTAAAGAACCTTGTCCAAGAGCAACTCGCTTTCGGTCATATTGAGCCTTCAGCCAGCCCTCATAATTCTCCCATTTTTGTCATTCAATAAAAAAATCAGGAAAATTGCGATTATTACAGGACTTTAGACATATTAACAAGAAAATGGAGAAAATGAGCACATGTCAAGATGGCCTTTCTTTCCCCTCAGCCATCACAATAGATCACTATATAGCTATCATAGACATTAGAGATTGTGTTTTTTCCATCCCTCTTCATGAGGCAGACAGGCCTTACTTTGCTTTTTTGCCCTGGGAACCTAATTAATCATGCCAACCCTTGTGAACAATATCAATGGAAAGTCTTGCCACAAGGAATGAAAAACAGCCTTATCATTTGCCAAGTGTTTGTGGCTAAAGCCATAGCCCCTTTAAGGGGCAATGGCTACATTACTCATTACATGGATGATGTCTTAGTGGCTTGCAAAGACCAAGCATCTCTTCAAGTGCTTCTGACTTCACTCCTAAAAAATTTAGAGGATCTTAATCTTCATGTGGCCAAGGAGAAGATTCAAACTCACCCTCCCTTCTCCTTCTTAGGGTTTCATTTTTCTGGGATGATACGACCTGTTAAACCCTCTCTTGACATCCCTGATGACATCTCCTTGACAGAATTACAAAAATTATGTGGTAATATTAACTGTATTAGGCCATTCTTGCCAGTACCTCCAAAAGTACTTGAGCCCCTCTACTATCTGCTCAAAGGCAGCAAATATCCTTCTAGAAAGCTTAAAATTACTCCAGAAGCTAGAGGCAGCCTAGCAGAAATTAATCGGTTGTTCATATCTGCCTAGCTTCAAAGATTTGACCCTGCCTTTCCTCTGTCAGCCATAGTACTTTCCACCTTGAAGTTACCCTTAGGTGTCCTTTGGCAACGTGAAGGACTTTTATTATGGTTGCACCTTCCCTGGAGCTCTTGCCATAAAATCACCAGTCTCACCTCACAAATTATAGCCTTAATGGTGAGGCTCAGAGAACAAGCTTGATCCATCTTTAATAAGGAACCTAACACCATAGTCATACTCTTTCATCAGGAACAAATTGCCTTCCTCCTACAAACTTCTTTAGACTTCCAGATAATGATGGAGGGATTTCCTGGGTCACTGTCTTCCCATCTCCCTCCTTCTAAACTACTGTAGACCCTACAAGATCTTCCATTGACGGTGACCACTCATGCCTTTACCTTGGACAAATCCATTCCTATGGCCCTTTGTGTGTTCACAGATGCCAACACTTGTCATCTTGGCTACATTATAATGGGATCTAATATAACAAATGATCAATTTGTCCAAAGGCATTCTTATTCTGTCCCAGTAGCTGAATTGACTGCACTTATCCTGGTGCTGGAAAGAGACCATTCCCCTGAACATAATCTCTGATAGCATATATGCTGTCAAGTTCTGCTCTTCCATTACCTATCCCTCATTTAGGCCCAGAGACTGTCCTGTCAATCAGCCTATGGCTGCCCTGAAGGATATACTAGAAGTAAGACAACAAACATGATATATTATGCACATTTGCTCCCATTCCAGGTTGCCTGGCTTCCTATCAGAGGGGAATGCCTCCATTGACAAACTTGTAAGTCAGCCTAAAGTCATGATGTCCACTCTAGAACAAGCTAAAGCCTTACACCAGAGGCTTCACCTCTCAGCAGATAGTCTTCATCGCCTATTGCCTGAAATTCCAATTCAAAAATGCAAACATCTGATTCATACATGCTCCTCTTGCAGCCCATTGTTACTATTGGGCCCACTCCAACCACAGGGAGTCAACCCCCATGGGCTAACACCCAACTCCCTCTGGCAGATGGATGTCACTCTTGTCCCTACCTTCAGGAAATTTAAATTTGTACATGTGATAATTGACACCTATTCCCTTGTGTGTACTACTGCCCTCACAGGGGAAAAAGCAGCCCATGTGATTAAGGCTTTGAAGCAAGCAATGCTATTCATGGGCGTCCCATGGTCAATCAAAACAGACAATGGTCTAACCTATGTCTCCCTCAGTTTGAAGGATTTTTTAACTTCCTGGGGAATGTCCCATACCAAAAAAAATTTCCTATAACCCCCAGCGACAAGCAGTCATTGAAAGAACCAATCGCACTCTAAAGGAGATGCTTCAGAAATGTGGTTCTACCAAAAAGGACCCTTCTTTGAGATTGTTGGGTGCATTATTTACCCTTAACTATCTCACTTTTTGACAAACAAGGCCTTGATGCAGCAATCCAACACTGGCGTCCAGTTACCTTCACTACCCCTGTTCCCTCGGTATGATGGAAGGACTCTTTTTCCCTTCAATGGAAGGGCCCAGACACACTGCTCACACAAGGGCAAGGCTATGCTTGTGTCTTCCCCCCCACAGAGTATAAGCCCCTTTGGATCCCAGCCAGGAATATTCATCCAAGCATCTGTCAAGAAGACAACATAACTCCCCAACTGAAGAAAGAAGCCCCTTCCTTGAGTACCTAAACCAAAGCTAAAATTGTCTTTGACCCTTCTATTCTTCAAAAGGTGTGGAATAAATTGTCAGCTCTGTTAGATCTATCCAATTAGATTATCATAGGGCTCTGGGATCTAAGCCTTCTTCCAGTCCTTCTCTTTGTCAAACTAAACAAGCTCTCTTAGTTCATATCTTTAAGAATCACAGGAACGCAAAAAAATTATTACCACTGTATGGATCGCAGCCCTCAAGAACATGTAAGAAATTTGTCCACCCATCTTCACTGGAAATTCAAGGCTTCACAGCTTCAGCTGAACCCAACCCCCAAACCCCTTCCCTTTCAACCCCACCCAACCCCATTACCCCTTCTCTTAGGGGAGAACTCATCTCAGGACACATTCACACAGGCTGGTTAGCCAATGACGGGTAAGATGCTCTGAAAGATGGGCATCACCTAAGACAGGCACAGTCTCATTTGCCCCACTCACTCACACTGGCTGGTTAGTCAATGACAGGTAAGATGCTTTGAACAATGGGCACAATCTAAGACAGGAACAGTCTCGTCTGTCTCTCCCCCATTCCTCATATGTAGCATGTAGGAGTCTGGAAATCCAGCGGAATGATTCTCTCCCATGAGGAGATTATCACAGATCCCTCCAACATGCTTGCTTATGGGCCAGATAGGCCCCGCTGACCTTTCAAATAAAAGTAAAAAGGGAGATATGTAGGAGCACTTCTCATATCTCCAACCCCTCCCCTCTCTCCTTCCCCACCCTATGCTGGTGGACTGCGCACATGACACAGAGCAGTACCCCATTGGCTGTAACCTTGGGGCCATGATTGGTCTGAGGACAATTCATAAGCTGTTACACTTTCTGGAATAAACAGGTTCTGCATCTCACTCTGGCAGAGCAGTCTTACCAGCCCCTGGAGTCTGGGTGAATTGGCCCCACGACTGTCCACCCCATACTTCATCCCACAGGATCCCATTTCATCCCTCCTGAGGACCCCTTACTTTTGTCCCCAAGGATCCCAGTTCATCGGCATGGTAGGTATGACATAAAACAACATGCTTCTTCATTGTATTAACTAGATTATGATAGTGAAGTAAAATATTATTGAATTTAGTATTTGAGCTCAGATTTAGTACCTACAATGTTGAATTGTGGCCTATTTTATTTGTCCAGTATTTTTAGACTTCCACATGTCCTAACAAAGTTCATCCCTGTAACACACCTTTTCTATCTTTTAGCCAAGTGTGCTTTCTACTCCTTTAGATTATAAATACCACCAGTGGGACCACCAGTAAGAAAACAGTGGCTGACAGTAGTGTGTGTATGTGTGTGTGTGTGTGTGTGTGTGTATGTGTGTGTGTGTGTAGTCAAGCACTTGGTCAAAATATAAAATCTGGCTTTGTTTAAAACAGTGCCAGCCATTATAAACACAGACCTCTTTTCTGACAATTAAAAAAAGTTTATTTTAAAGCTATTTTTCCATTCTTGTGGTATATTTCCTTATTTTATAGCTTTCTCATTTCCAAAATATTCATGTGAGAAAGGAAATAACAAAAACAGGAAAGACCTTAACTACATTAGGAAATATGTGTTTAATTAGTCATATGTATATTTATATATGTATATATAATACATATATATATAAAATTTAGATAACAATTTGTGTCAATATATTTTGGCATCATTTTTTAAATTGTTTTTAGTCATAGATGAACATCATATCTTTATTTTATTTATTTTTATGTTGTACTGAGGATCAAACCCAGAGCCTCACATGTGCTAGGTGAGCACTCTACCACTGAGCCACAACTCCAGCCCTGTTTTGGCATCTTTATTTAAAACAATTAATATTTCTCATGTTCTAAAATAATCTAATGGAGATGTTTTAAATGTCTACATATTTCAACATGTGTATTATTTATTTGTTAATGTTAACTTACTGATACTTAAGATTACTTCAGTGTTAAATATGCATAACTGTATAATTAAAACCTTTAAATATACATATCTGCTAATATTTATGATTACACTTTTAGACTACACTACTAAAATTAATTTTTATGAAATATAAAATAAATTATTCTAAGGTAGGATGATTTTAGAAATTTAGATACTTAATGCAAGTGACATTCAATTACATTACTATATTAGGAAATATAGTAAATAGTTATTTGCGAGCATGAAGGTCTCAGCATACCCATGGAGCATTGAACATCATATGAATAGAAAGAATATGTATAGTTTTTGATTATTGCTTTTTAATTTGCCTTGTTTTATTACTAGTGTAGATATTATTTGCTGTTTATTTATTGGTCATTTTGTCTTTAAACTTTTTAATTATTTTATTTGAACTGTCTTAATTTTTGATCCTGGTAAGATATATGGAAAAATACCAGACTTACTGTCAATGTTATATATACAAATTTGACAGTTTTTCCTGTTAAATTTTGATACAAATTTAATTGACTGATTTTGAAGGCTAAAGAAGGAAATATTGAAAATGACTGACAGATGTAAATATACAAGCATTGTTTAATAATATTGAAGTCAGTGCTGTGGAGGGTGAGGCAGTAGAATTGCAAGTTCAAGGCCAGCCTCAGCAACTTAGCAAGGCGCTAAGCAACTTGGTGAAACCCCTAAGCAACTTGGTGAAACTCTATCTCAAAATAAAATATTTAAAAAAGGGTTACTGATGTGGCTCAGTGGCTAAACAACCCTGGTATCAAAAAAATTAGAATATTAAACTCAGACATATTCAGCCATAAAAATGAAATTTGTCATTTAAAGCAAAATGGAAGAAACTGAGGGTGTTACCTTAAGTGAAATAAGATAGAATATATTCTCACTCATGTAGCCAGTTAAAAAGTTGACTTCAAAGAAGAAGAGATAAGAGTGATTACTAGATTCTAAAAAGGGTAGGGGGGAGAGGACTATAGGGAGGCTAGATACCAAGTACAAAAATGATTAGATACAAGGAATATATTCTAGTGTTATACAGTTTGATAGCTTAACTGCAGTTTGCAACAAGCTATATTTACTTCTTCTAATAGTTCTTCTATTTTATGAAAACTACAAGGGAGGAAACAAAGAAATGATAGGAATATGGAAATGTAAATTACCTTGATTTGGTCAATACTCATTATTTACTTGTATTGAGTCAAAAAACTGTGCCTCATTAATAATTATCAGTCAATTATAAATAAAAATAAAAACTTACAAAGAATAGGATTCCAGAGGGGACTTTTTAAATTGGCAAATGAAAAATTTAAATATATGTTTGTGGTATACAATGTGATGTTTTCATATATGTTGTGTTACTCAGCTTTGCATTGCTACAACAAAAATACCCAACAAGAACAACTTAATGGAAGAAAAATTTGTTTGGGTTCAGAGTTTTAGAGGTTCATCCATGTTTGACTGGTTTCAAGCCAGAAGCACCATGGTAGAAGAGCATGGTGGAGAAAAGCTGTTCAGCTTATGGCTTCAATGAAGCAAAGAGAGAGAGGAAGGAGCCCAGGAAGAGCTGAATCTTTTCAGGACACACTTCCAGTGACCTAATTGCTCCAACTAGTGCCACCTCTCAGTAGTCCATCCAGCTATCAATGTATTAATCCAATGATGAGGTTAAAGCCCTGATGATCCAATTATTGCTTAAAAGCCCCACCTCTGGTCCTTGCTGCGTTGGAGATCATGCTTTAAACACATGAACTTCTGAAGGACATTTCAGATCCAAACCATAACATACCTATATATTTGGTAATTACTGAATCAAGCTAATTAGCATATCATCACCTCACATATTTTTGTTGTTGTTCTGAAGTTATACCTAGTTATATATAGAACTCTAAGAATAGAGAAATTTATCTAAACAGTAAACTCTTAATTTTAGAAGGCAATTCAGGATACTTTTAAGCTAGTCCTTTGGTTCCTTTTGTAAAGAGGATTTATAGAAAAAAAATAGATACCGCTCTATTTGGAGACAGCAATAGGCTGGGTCAGGGTAGGTGCAGGTGGCGTCGTAAGGAGCAGTTTGTTGACTTGTTTGTGGGAAATAGCAGACATTCTGTTGCAAGTTTTATAACAATAAATTCATCCAATTATCTGAGGATGCTAATAAAAGCTCCCAGTATCTACATCTGGCAATTTGCATTGGTGTATCCCTGTAAGACTTGATCTGGAATGTTCCTCAAAGACTCACATACTGAAGCCTTGGTCTCTGGGCAGTGGTGCTATTGGGAGGTGATGGAAACTTTAGCAAGTGTGGTTAATTGGAATAGAGGGGTCACTGGGGTATGCCTTTGAAAGGCATATTTTGCCCACCACCTTCCACTTGTTTCCATCCACAGTTAAGTGAGCAGCTCTGCTCTGCCATGTGCTCCCTGCCATGATGTACTACCTCACCATAGCCACAAAAAGATAGAGCCAAGTGACCATGAACTGAAACTTCTAACACTGTGAACCAAAATAAAACTTTCCTCCTTTAAGGAGTTTTTCTCAGGTATTTTATCACAGTCATGGAAAGCTGACTAATAATCCTATAACCATGAACATACCCTCAGTAATTCTTCAATTAAACCATCATTAAAGTGAAACACAAGGTTTAAACAGTTCTATCTCTGCATTGTAGTTCAGTCAACAGTTGGCCTACTCCATAGTTCTGGACCCAATATGAGGCAGAACACCAGGGTGGAAGGACATGGCAGAGGAAAGCAGCTCAGGATATGGCAACCATGAAGCAGACAGAGAGAGAGAGAGAGAGAGAGAGAGAGAGAGAGAGAGAGAGAGAGAGAAAGAGAGAGAGAGATCTCTGCACATCAGGGACAAAAGGCACCCTAGTGACCTATATCCTTCAGTTACACCCTACCTGTCACCTAGTTAATTAGTATCAATGGATTAATCCACTAATTTGGTTACAACTCTCATAATCTAATCATTTCTCCTCCAAAAAGTCTTGCATTTTCTCATACATGAGCTTTCAGGGGACACCTCATATCTAAACCATAACATTTCTTTCCATGGTAGTGTCTTTTGCATTGGTCATTCCATTTTCAGAGCATTTTATCTTCCTTACTTCTTACTCCTGCCCAACCACTTTGTCAAACAAAAAGCAGGTAACAATTCTCCTTTTAGATAAGTAATTTTATTTTAATAAAAGTTCAATGAAAATTTGTAAATAACTTTTTCAAAACTAGTAACCCTCCTATGACTAACAATTTGTCCTTTCTTCCTAAGGTTTTGCAAAACTAATTGAAGAAAAATTAGTTTTAATGAAAAGTAAGTTAGTTTTATTACCTATGGTGATTCTTGATTTTTAATGTCAACTGGACTAGGTTGTAGTGCCTGATAATCAACTTTAATTGTCGCCATAAGGACATATATAGATGTGGCTAACATCCACCATCAGTTGACCTGAAGTAAGGAGACTACTTTCACTTGCTCAGGGTGAAATGGTAGTGGTGGATCTGATCCAGTCACTCAAAGGCTATAAGAGCATATACTAGAAGAAATTTTGCCTCACGATTCAACATTGACTCCTTCTTGACTTTCCAGTTTGCTAACTTGCTCTACAAATTTACATTTGTTTATTCTCACAATTGCATGAGTCAATTCCTTAAAATAAGTCTGTCACTATATAGACTATTGATTCTGTTTCTCAGAAAAAAACTGGTACGGCAATTAATGTCTAAATAATGTTAAGTTAAAGATAAGTTAATTTATGTTTAAAATTATTGCCTAGCTGAATCATTTTTTAAAAAAATTAATTAAAAACTGCCTCACTGTTTGTAATAAATATCCTTAACAAAAACAGGAAGAAGTGAAATGCACATTAAATATATAGTGCATGAAATTATGCTGGAAAGTACCACATTTTAGAATTTAAGAGTTTAAAGCTGACTTTATTTTGTTTTAATTCAACTGATTTCTTTTTAAATTAACTAATTTATTCTAATTAGGTATACATGACAGCAGAATGAATTTTGATTCATTGTACACAAATGAAGCACAACTTTTCATTTCTGTGGTTGTACATGATGTAGTATTACATCATATGTGCAGTAATACATGTACCTAGTGTAATGACATCCATCTCATTCCACAATCTTTCCTGCCCCCATGTGCCACCCCCTTCTGCCTCTCCTTTGCCCAGAGTTCCTTCATTCTTCCCATACCCCCTCCCTCATTATGCATCAGCATCCACTTATCAGAGAGAACATTTATCATTTGGTTTTGGGGATTGGCTTATTTTGCTTAGCATGATATTCTACAACTCCATCCATTTCCTGCAAATGCCATAATTTTATTCTTTTTTCAATGCCAAGTAATATTCCATTGTGTATATGTACCACAGTTTCTTTATCCACTCATCTATTGAAGGGCAACTAGTTTGGTTCCACAGTTTAGCTATTGTGAGTTGAGCTACTATAAACATTGAAGTGGTTGTATCACTATAGTATGCTGTTTTTAAGTCCTTTGGGTATAGAATGAAGAGTGGGATAGCTGGGTCTAGTGATGGTTCCAAGTTTTCTAAGGAATCTCCATACCGTTTTCCAGACTGGTTGCACTAATCTGCAGTCCCACCAGAAATGTAAGAGTATACCTTTTCCCCCACATCCCACCAACACTGAATGATGTTTTTATTCTTGATAACTGCCATTCTGGCAGGCATGAGATGAAATCTTAGAGTAGTTTTGATTTTCATTTTTCTAATTACTAGAGACATTGAACATTTTTCATATATTTGTTGATTCATTATATGTCTTCTTCTGAGAAGTGTCTGTTCAGCTCTTTAGCCTATTTATTGATTAGGTTTTTTATTTATTTTTTGTGGTTACGTTTTTTGAGTTCTTTATATATCCTGGAGATTAGTGCTCTATCTGATGTGCGTATAGCAAAAATTTGCTCCCCAAGTGTAGGCTCTCTGTTCACCTCATTTTTTCTTTTGCTGAGAAGAAGCTTTCAGATTGAACCATCCCATTTATTGATTCTTGAATTTATTTCTTGTGCTTTAGGAGTCTTGATAAGGAAGTTGGGGCCTAATCTGACGTGATGAAGATTTGGGCCTACTTTTTCTTCTATTAGGTACAGGGTCTCTGGTCTAATTCCTAGGTCCTTGATCCACTTTGAGTTGAGTTTTGTGCATTGTGAGAGGAGAAAACTTGAAGGCATTCTCTCTAAGAACTGGAACAAGACAAGGATGGCCTCTCTCACTCCTATTCAACATAGTCCTTGAAACTGTAGGCAGAGCAATTTGATGAAAGAAAGTAAGGGAATATGAATAAGAAAAGAAGAACTCAAATTATTTGCTGACAATGTGATTCTATACTTAGAGGATCCAAAAATCTCTACCAGAAAACTTCTAGAATTAATAAATGAATTCAACAAAGTAGCAGGATATAAAATCAACATCCATAAATCAAATGCATTTCTATACATCAATGATGAACCTTCAGGAAGAGAAATTAGGAAAACTATCGCATTTACAATAGCTTAAAAAAAAAAAATAAAATACTTGGGAATCAATCTAACAAAAGAGGTGAATCACCTATACAATGAAAACTACAGAAAACTAAAGACATTGAAGAAAACCTTAGAAGATGGAAAGATTTCCCATGTTCTTGGATAGAAAGAATTAATATTGTCAAAATGCCCATACTACCAAAAGCATTACACAGATTTAATGCAATTAAAATCCCAACAACATTACTCATAGAAATAGAAAAAAGCAATTATGAAATTTATTTGGAAAAATAAGAGACCCAGAATAGCCAAAGCAATCCTTAGCAAGAAGAGTGAAGCAGGAGGCATCACAATACCAGACCTTAAACTACACTACAAAGCTATAGTAACAAAAACAGTGTGGTATTGGTACCAAAATAGACATATAGACTAATGATACAGAATAGAAAACACAGAGACAAACCCACATAAACACAGTTATCTCATACTAGACAAAGGCACCAAAAACATACATTGGAGAAAAGATAGCCTCTTCAACAAATGGTGCTGGGAAAACTGGAAATCCATATGCAGCAAAATGAAACTAAAGCTGACTTTAAAATAATATTGTAAATAAAATGTATTAAATATAAACAAAACTGAATGAGCTAGCTAAAAATATTAAATATATCACAATTTTATTGTATCCAAGATAAAGAATTACCTATGATCTGTCCATCAATTATTTCAAATATCATATACTAATATGGGTTAATGACTAATTCCAGATAATAAGATAAGTGATTACTTCTGATGCAGTTAAAATCAGAGTAATCTTTAGTGTCTCAGTCTGAAAAACTGCAAATTTTATAGTGAACAAGACAATAAATAAGCTTGTGATAAAACAAGTTGAATTTGAAATATTACTATAAAAAACAGTCTTGAAATAAAAATGCCAGGCCAACAAAGCTCTCATGATATCCTATAATTTGACTCAACAAATCTAGTGCCTATAATAAGGAAATATCCAAAGCAAGTAGTATGTAATTTCTTTTCATAAACTGTGACTCAAATCATCTACATGTTTGTTTGAAACATTATTTTTTTGCAATTTTCTCTCAAATTGCAAATATGAACAAAGTATCATCATGTCAGATATAATACAAAAATGTTAATTCGCAGCTACAAAAGATGTAGGGAATAAATATTTATAGAAAGCATAGTTATTATTTGAGAGAAATATCTATTAACATCATTATCTAAATATAGTATTTTACCAAGATATTTAAAAAATAATTATTAATAAGAAAATTAATCCATCTCAGAGTATGAATACATGTATATGTATATTAAACATTCATTATGTTACTTAATTAAAAGTTTCAAGAAACAAAGACATTGATTAGAAAATATCTAAATCATTTCAAAGTTAAGAGATTTTACCTTGATGTCATAAACTACTTTAAAGTTTTGGTGGAGTCTAAACTTAAAATAGCAAGTAATATGTTAAAAGTTTATATACTAAATAGGCATCCAGAATAGCAAATTGTATCAGCACAGATCTTAGCTCAGGTAGGCAAATGAACCTACCCTTGAGTCTCTGTTTCCTAGCACACCCTCATGACTTGAGAGATATTTCCCAAGTTTTCCAAGGTCAATTTCTCGCATTGGACCAGCAGCACTTTCATTGTGCATTCACATTCACCACAACTTAAAACACTACAGTGAAGAGAATAACAGGCATGTCTTTCAGTCTTTAATTAGCCTATGATAGATGACCACTAGTTGGTTAGACTAAGCAGTAATAACACACAAGGAAACATTTGTCATCATCTTCTCATGGGTAGTAATACTTTATTGTAGATACTTTTCACTAAATTAGTATGCATTTTTACTACATCTCATTTTGCTGTATTTTGGTAATCTGAGCATCTTTCAAAGACATTTACTTTAGTCCTAGAGTGACATATCCACTAAGAAATTCAATATTGTTGGATATAAAGGATGGGGTAGGCTATTTTACAAGCATAGTTTTAGAACTTTAAGTGTGATACTTTCGGTTGTGTTTCTAAATTCAGGCTGAAATCATCTCTTAAAACAGTTCTTTAAAGGTAGAACAAGTACATTTAGCAAATGTATAAAGAGAAAAATTGTTTTAGGCATTAGATTCAGACTTCCTCAATGTCATGCCACTAGCAGCAAATAGAATTAGGCACTTTTTCTGTTACTTTTTCAAGCAGATGGCCAGCATTGACCATCATTTAATGATAAAGCAACACAAGACAGCATGAATATACCCCTTAAAAGAAAATTAAGACTGTGAATCAAAATAGCACATTCTCTATATAGGTCAAATAATGTGTTTCTAGATGTGTTTTCACAGGGATAGATGATAAAATATTACATTTCAGTAAAATATATAAACCTTGTAACATTAAATATTGTTTGCTATAGAAATACAATTAGCATTTCTTTATTGAATATGTTTATACTTTGTATCTAGGCTAGTTTTAAAGGAATTGTTTAAAGTGAAGGTACTTATAATCAGACAAGTAAAAATGTACAAAAGTAATACTGAAGGCCACCTAGCAGTAGGGAAGCAGACTGGGTACCACAGTCTCCAGGCTTGGGAAGGTACACTGATGATGGTTTCAGCAATTTTCCAAATAATTTTTCAGTGGTGGTCACTCTGTAAGAAGGCTGCAGGATGAAGATGTGAGCAATGAACAGATTGCCAGAGGGGAGACTGGACATGCTCCCAAAGCTGACTTTCTGTAATCTTTGCCTACACAATTTCATCTTCAAGTAGCATCTGCTTTACCATCTGTTTTCTATTTTTTGGTCACAACAAAAAAGCAGTAAGTGGCTATCCAAAATATTCAAAAGATATTTGGAGGAACAGCATAAGTCCACATTATTATACCTTTTGATTTGTTCATTCATTAAATAAAAAACAAAAATTCAGCTTCCTAATGCAGGGATTGATTCTCCCCTATAAATATTGTAGCATTCAATTGCAAGGCTTTTGTAAACTGACGCTTGTATTTCTATTATGATTATTTCAAAGTTTTATTTGAAAAGTAAATTTAAATTTCTGTTGTTTAGGTGTTTTCCAGGAATACAACAGGTTGTAGAAAGAAAATTAGATGGAAGAGGTAAGTTTTTACTGTGAGATGCCTAATGATATCGTGTAGTTATCAAGCCTTCCACAGACTCAGGCAACAGAATGGAAAGTTCATTAGTGGACTGTTTACTATTGATGAGTGTACAGCAGATAAATTGTTTTTGACTCTTCTAAAAAATCCTGGAGGTATAGAAATTTTTTTCAAAAAAAAATTGAATGAAAACATTCATTTTATATAACCCAAACTGAGCCATTCTTCATTAGAAATTTCACTATTACAAAGATGTTCACTAAGTGCTCTACAATGAACAGATTTATTGGATTTTTTTTTGGTACCACGGATTGAACTCAGGGGCACTCGACTACTGAGCCACCTCCCCAGACTTATTTTGTGTTTTATTTAGAGACAGGATCTCATTGAGTTGCTTAGTGCCTCACTGTTGCTGAGACTGGCTTTGAACTTGAGGTTCTCCTGTCTCAGCTTCCCAAAGTTCTGGGATCATAGTTGTGCACCACCTCGCACAGCTAGATTTATAGGATTTTAAAGTGAAATTTAAAAATATATAAAATTCAAACAAGTAAAATATTTTAAGCACTGACTAATGTCCAATATTATTTTTCTAGATCCTGGAATTCACTTCATTTTTCTATCATGAAACTGACATTTGCCTTAAATACACAGTAGGTGGCACTATCACACACCTCAAGCAAGGAAATCAGAAGGACCTGTCAACATTTAGTTGGGCTTTTCTTGAAGACAAATCTAGTTTTATTATTTTTCTTTAATAACAACTATACATAAAAATCCAGACATTAATTTGAGTACCTTTATGAATTATAGAGATAAAGGTAAATAATTATTTCTTAAGAAAATTTGAAGCCACATAAAAAAGAAGCACTGAGAATGCACATTATGTTTCTAGAACGAATAGATGAAGGCAGATAGTTGTGAAAAGTTTTGCCTGGTGCCTTGAATAACCCTTAAGTGGTAATTGTTTGGAGGTTATATACCCCATAACAGAACTGTTTAAAGTGAACTCCAAGTCACTGACAAAAGGTAACTACTTGTTTCAATTCTCTTGAAAAATGTAACATTTATTTTATTATTTTTTCTGAATAATTTTACCACTGAAAACATAGATAGATAAAGCAATATAACATTTTAAAATTTATGATATACTACAAATATTTTGAAAATTTACAATACCAAAGTCCTCATTAAACTTGTCTGCTAGCATAAAATTTGCTGAATGTCAGGAAGTGTATGAGAAAAATATACAGAGTAAAAATTGGTTTATTTACTCTTTATCTCTGAAATATGACACCTTTTCGTTTAATATTTCCTCATCAACATGCTAGAAGGACATATTAGGAAAATACTTAGCAGACAATTCTGGCTAGCCACCTGTTTTGCTAAATGAAGTTTTATTGGAACAGAGCTATGGCCATTTGTGTATTGTGTATGATACTTCCACGGAGTAATAGTTGAGTTAAGCAACTGTACCAGAGATGACGCAGTCCACAAAAATCTAAAATACTCATTATCTGGCCCTTTACAAAAGCAGTCTGTTAACCTAGCTGCAAATACAAATTTAATTTAGTTTTAATCCTTCAAATTACATAAAGAAATTGCATGAACAAAAGTGTAACCAGAGGGCTGGTTCAAGATGTTGAATAAGAAGAAGGCTTCATATCCAGTTGCTCCCTGGCTCAGGACTCAAGCAGTGCAGAGTACTTCTCAGGTGAGTAGAAGAGGCAATTCACAGAAATTAATTCGGTATTAGACAGTCAGAATCTCTTAGAAACTCAGAAATTCAAGTGCATTGAACAAAGAACAAGAAGAAGTACCTTGGAGCCAAGCTTGGTATAGTAGTAGCAGCAGTGAACTGGTTTGCCACAGACGGGAGGGATAATACAAACAGGGACAGAAAGACAACGGACAAATTTGACACAGAAAAACCTGGAGATCAGAAAAACAGCCCGAATTTAGCTAATCTAAAGGCTGTACAGTGAAGTGTTGTTTGAAAAACGCTCTGTTTTTCTCAACTGGCAAGCATAGAACTGAAACAGGAAATATCTAAAGGAAGCCATGCTGCTTGCAGCTGCAAGAGCTGGAAGATCATAGCAAATATTGCCATTCTGTCCTGACAAGTGTCTACTGTGTGGCGTAGGTTGTACCTAGAAGAAGATGGGTCAAAGAGGCACAAAGAAAGTACCCAAGGGGATTCAAGTCAGAAATACATAGAAAAGTGCAACTCACTTTCCCTTTGAATCTAATTGTTCTTGTGACCAACTGAAAAGGTCAGGAAACTAAACAGGTGGATGTGAATACACTCAGAGACTAAGCCTGGAAAAGCCTGTGTTTGGGGGCAGCAGAGTGGGTAAAGGATTGGTATTCTTACCCCATAAATTGAATTCTTGGGAGGCTTTTGATATGCAGACTCCTGGTAGAGATTGGCATCTGCCTGGGCCTAAGTTGATCTAATCTCTCCAGAGCAGATATCACCCAAAAGACCCTGAGGACCAATTGGACCTATGCCCAGTCAGCAGAAATCCCTTCTTAGAATTCAGCAGCAGCCCCAGCCTGGGAGTGCATTGATTCACTCTACTCATACAAAACTCCAGTTGACAGTACTTCCCATTCATTCTACCTCATACAGGTGAGAAGGCAAACTGAGAGCTATTTCAACTAGCTTCAGTCTTAGGCCCTCCAACTGGCATCTCAGTGAGCAACAAAAAAAGAGTGAGGAGTTAACAATTTAGCTCTTGCATGCTTTCTCTCTCCCTCCCTCTCTACATAGCCTAAGAAGTAATAGAAGGAGAGAAAGGAATAGTTTTGATTACCTTAGTGAAGACAATTGTTTCATTTTTCATTAAGAAACTTTTTTGGGGGGCTGGGGATATAGCTCAGTTGGTAGAATGCTTGCCTTGCATGCACAAGGCCCTAGGTTCAATCCCCAGTATCAAAACAAAAAACAAAACAAACAAAAAAAATCCAAAAAAACTTAAAAAACATTTTTCTTGCTTTTTTTTTTTTTTTGGCTGTGCTGGTTAGTTTATGAATACATATAATATATATATGCATATATATATATAGTTTATGGATATATACATACACATATTTTTTGCTTTTTTCCCCTAATTTTTAAAAAATGATACTATTTTTCCTTGTTTTCTCTTTTGAGGAATTACATTTTTTGTTTGCTAATTTTGGTTTTGTTTTGTTTTCTTTTTGCTTGTTTGTTTTTCTTATTTCTCTTTCTCTCCTTTCTTTTCCCATAAGTAGGTCAATTCTCTTTGTCTCTCTTTCTCCCTTTACTTTTTTTTCAACTATGTATTTTCCTCCTCCTGGATAGCCATCACTGGCTATATCTCTTCTGCATTCTTTCTGTTCATGTTTGAACATTCTAAGCTTCTTTTACCTTCCTATCATATTTTCTTTTCTCTTAATGAGCTGCTCTTTTACTACCTTTTAGACCTATTTGATTTATATAACTTCTCCCTCCACCATTCATGTTGTTACAACTATTAGTATTGTGGATAGCAAAGTTGACATATGCTGTTTAGTGCCAAATCTAGTTCACAACTATTTATTGTTTTTGCTATTGGTAATTATTCACCCCACCATAATTGTTTTTGTGATGATTAGTGTTGTAGTGGTATAGTAGGCACTGGGTATTTATTTTAAAATTTTACATGGTTTGCTTTGGTTGTTGCTACTTTTGTTTTCTCCTTTGCTGTGAGGTGCTGGGAATCTACAGGGCTGCCATAAGTTTATGGAGCAGTGACTCTGTTGGTAAACTAAATCTAGGCAAGTGACAGCATCCCTTGCTGTACACATAAATTAACCACACTCAAACATCCAGTGATACTTTAATACAAAGAACAGAAGATAGAAAAACTCCAAACTAATGACCTGGACCCAAGTTGGAACAGTTAGGGGGCCCTCAAGTCTCACTCCTGACCCACTCTTATAACTAAAACAGAGAGAAATAACACAAAGGCTGTGAATACAACAGATAAGAAAGATACAAATTTAGATCAGTGTAGGACACTTTGGAAAGAGATGGCTATGATCTGAAAAGACCCACACATAAAAGTGGAAGAGAAATCTCCCAACATGTGCAGAAAATCCAACACCCGAATACAAGAAATATGATAAAACAAGATCATGTAATCTCTTCTGAAGTTCATAATTCATCAGAAACTCATTCCAAAGATACTCAAATGGATAAAATATCATATAAAGAACTCACAAAATAATTATAAAAGTAAATTCCCATGAATTCCAAGAGAACACATAACAACAATTGCATAAATTAAGACAGTCAATATAGGATATAAATGAGAAATTCCATAAGAACATAGAGATATTGAAAAAGAACCAAACAAGCTGAGCATAGTGGTGCATGCCTGTAATCTCAGCACTTTGGGAGGCTGAGACAGGAGAATCACAAGTTTAAAGCCAGCCTCAGAAAAAGAGAGGTACTAACCTGTCTCTATAAAACACAAAATAGGGCTAGGGCTGGAGATGTGGCTCAGTGGTGGAGTGCACCTGAGTTCAATCACTAGTACCAAAAAAAAAAAAAAAAAAGAAGAAGAAGAACCAAACAGAAATCTTGGATATGAAAGACACAATAAATCAAATAAAATGTTCAGTTGAAAGTCTCTATTCCATGCTGATGACAAAATCTCCAAGCTGGAAAACAAAGTGTCTACCCTTGCACATTCAGACAGTATTAAAGAAAAGAAAATAAGTAACCATAGCTGGGCGAGGTGGCGCAAGCCTGTAATCCCAGCAAAATGAAAATAAGAAAATAAGAAATAAAAAAAGAAAATGAAAATAAGTAACCATGATCAGAATATATAAGAACTCAGAGACAAAATTTTAATATTAGTGGGATTAAAGAGAGTTGAAAGATGCAGAGTAATTGTATGAATAATCTTTTCACAGAAATGATAACAGAAAAATTTTCCAAATGTATAGAATAAGGTGGGCATCGAGATATAAAAGGCATTTTGGAACCCCAAATAAATAAGATTAAAGAAAGAACCTCTCCAAGACACATTATAATTAAAATGGTTAACATGCAGAACAAGAATAGAATTTTAAAATCTCGAGAGAAAAATGTCAGGTCATATTTAGAGACAAGCCAATCAGAATTACTTCTGATTTCTTAGTACAAACTCTAAAATCCAAGAGGGCTTAGAATAATGTGTTATACACTCTGAAAACAACTGTCAGCCAAGATTGTTATATTTACCCAAGCTATCCTTCAGAATTGAAGAAGAAATAAAAACCTTCCAAGGTAAGCAGAAACTGAAAGAATTCATGTCTACTAAGATGGCACTGTGGAAAATACTTAAAGAAATACTTCCACAGAAGAATTCTAAAACAAACCCCAAAGTTCACAAAGGACAAATCTCATTAGAAGAGTAACTAAGCAAATGAGAAACAGGACCAAAATAAACATTATAAATACATCAAAATGGCAGGAATTAGTGAACATTTCTCTACAATAGCACTGACTATAAATGGTCTCAGCTTTCCAATTAAATGGCAGAGGCTGGCAGAATGTAGTAAGAAACAAGATCCAAACTCTATGTTGTTTGCAAGAGACTCACCTTACAGGCAAAGTCAGTAACAGGATGAAAATGAAAGGATAAGAATTAATATAAAATTCAAATAGAGTTCTGAAACAAGCAGGAGGAGATACTCATATATCCAATGAAGCAGACTTCAAGTCAAAATTCATCAGAAGAGATAAAGAAGGTCAACTCATATTTGCAAAGGGAACAACCCAACAAGAATGTATAATGATAATAAATATATATGCCCAAACATTGATGCATTTAATTATATAAAAGATACTGCTCAAATTAAAAACTCAGATAGACCCTCCCAGCACAATAATACTGGATGATTACAACACCTCTCTCTCTCACTAATAGATCATCAAGACAAACTCAGTAAAGCCTCTTTGAGCATAAAAAATTATTATAAACCAAATGAACTGAACAGATATCTATAGAATGTTTTATCCAAATATGGCTGAATACACATTCTTCTCAGCTGCTCTTGGAATATTCTTGAAAATAGATCATATTTTAGGCCAAAAAGCTACTCCTAGCAAATACAAAAAAAAATTGATATAATTTATTGCATTTTATAAGATTATAGTGGAAAGAAATCAGAAATGAACACCAAAATTTCTATATAAATGCATGTAGAATGAACAGTATACTTTTGAACAATGAATGGGTGATAGGAGAAGCCAGGGGAGAATTTTAAAAATTCTTAGAATCAAACAAGAAGAGTGATAAAACATACCAGAACCTCCAGAACACTATGAAGATTGTTCTAAGTGGAAAGTTTACGAGTACCTACATAAGAAAATCAGAAAGATCCCAAATAAACAACCTAATGATGCATCTCAAGGCCTTAAAAAACCAATTCCAAATAGTAGAAGGAAGGAGATAATTGAGATCAGAGCTATTGTCCATTAAACTTAGAGTAAAAAATACTGCAAAGTATTAATAAAAGGAAGAGTTTGTTCTGTGAAAATAAGCAAAATTGGTAATCCCTTAGCCAAACTAACCAAAACAACAATAGAAAAGACCCAAATTAATGAAATTAGAGATGAAAAAGGAGAAGTCACCACAGATATCATAGAAAACTGGAGAGTCATTACGGACTATTTTGAAAACTTATACTCCAATAAATTGGAAAACCTAGAAGAAACAGATACATTTCTAGACACACATATGACATGCCATAATTGAATCAAGAGGAAATTAAAAAACCTAAACAGACCTAGAGATAGAAGCGGTAATAAAAATCTTCCAATGAAGAAAAGCCCATTACCAGATGAATTCTTAGCTGAATTCTATCAGACTTTTAAAGAAGAACTAAGGTCAATATGCCTCAAATTATTCCATGAAATAGAAAGCAATGGAACACTTCTAAATTCATTCTATGAAACCAGTATCACCTTCATACCCAAACCTGATATGGACTCATCAAGGAAGGAAAACTACAGACCAATATCCCTGATGACTTAGATACCAAAATTCTTAATAAAATGTTAGTAAATCATACTCAACAACATATTAAGAAGATTATACATCATGAACTAGTTGGTTCTATCCCAGGTATGCAAGGATAGTTTAACATACACAAATTAATAAATGCATTTCACCATGATCATCTCAACAGATGCAGATAAAGCTCTCAAAAAAATTTAGCACCCATTTAGAAAAAAAAGAAAAGGGGCTGAAGAAACTAGAGATAGAAGTAACTTACCTCAACATCATAAAGGCTACATGTGACAAACCTGAAGCCAGAGTCATAGTGAATGAAGAAATGCATTTCCTTTAAAATTTGGGACAAGAATGTCCACTCTCACCACTCCTATTCGATATAGTACTAGATATTCTAGCCAGAGCAATTAGGAAAGAGAAAGAAATAAAAGGTATTAAAATAGCAAAGGAGAAGGGAAATTATCAGTGTTTGCAGATGCTATAATTCTACACATAGAAGATCCAAAAAGCTACACCACAAGATTGATAGAATTTAAAAGCAAATTCAGCAAACTAACAAGTTATAAAATTAATATATAAAAATCAATACCTGTCCTATACACCAATAATACATCTGCTGAGAAAGAAATCAGGAATAGCCTAAAAACAAAACAACAAAACAAGGAATAAATATAACTGAGGAAGTGAAAGATCTTTACAATGAAAACTATAGAACACTGAAGAAAAAAATTGAAGAATACACAAGAAAATGGAAAGACATCTCATGTTCACAGATTGATAGAATTAATATTGTTAAAATGGCCATATTGCCAAGAGGAATATACAGATTGAATGTATTTCCCATCAAAATGCCAATGGCATTTTCACAGAACCAGAAAATATAGGTCTAAAATTCATTTGGAAGAATAAAAGACCCAGAACAGCCAAAATAATTCTAAGCCAAAAAAGCAATGCAGGAGGCATCAAATTATACTACAGAATTATATTAACAAAGATTGCATGGTACTGGCATAAAAACCAAAATATAGACCAGTGGAACAGATTAGAAGATACAGACACAAACTCACACAAATACAGTCATCTGATCCTTGACAAAAGTGCAAAAATGTACATTAAAGAAAAGACATCCTTTTTGACTAATGGTGCTGGGAAAACTAGAATAATACTAGTACTAGAAGAATAATACTAGTACAAGTATTGTACGAAAATCAATTCAAAATGGATCAAAGAATAAGAAGGAATCAGATCAGAAAATGTAATGTGCAACTCTTAGAAGAAGACATAGAGTCAACACTACAACATACAAGTTCAGGCAACAACTTTCTCAATAAGACCTCTAAAGTTCAGGAAATAACACTAAAAGTTAATTAATGAGATGGCATCAAATTAAAAAGCTTCTGCACAAAAAAAGAGGAAACAATTAAGAATATGAAGAGACAATCTACAGAATGGAAGATATTCTTTGCTAGCTACTTTTTTGAAAGAGGATTAAAAAGTATTCCTGTCCAGAATATACAAAGAACACAAAAAACATAAAAACACCAAAAAAGCCCAATAAATGGGAAAATGACTTATACAGACAGTTCTCAAAATAAGAAATACAAATGGCCAACAAATACATGGAAAAGTGTTCAACATTATTAGCAATTAGGAAAATGCAAATCAAAACTACACTGAGATTTTATCTCATTCCAGTTGGTATGGCAACCATCAAGAACACAAATAATAAATGCTGGACAGTATGTGGAAAGAAACACTTATACATTATTGATGGGATTATTAATTAGTGCGACCATGGTGGAAATCAGTATTGGAGATTCTCAAAAGACTAGGAATTGTAATCATCATATGATCCAGGTATTTCGCTCCTTGGTATTTATCTAAAGAATTAAAGTCACCATACTATAGCTATATGTGCATACCAATGTTTATAGAAGCACAGTTCACAATAGCTAAACTATGGAACAAGCCTAGGTATCTGTCAATGAATGAATGGACATGTGGCATATATACACAATGGAGTTTTATTTATAAAGCAGAATGAAATTATGTCATTTGCAGGGAATGGATAGAACATAAGAACATAATATTAGGCTAAATAAGCCCTACTCATCAAGGGTTGTATGTTTTCTTTCATATGTAGAATAAATGAAAAAGGAAAAGAAAAGTGGGGGTGGGATCATGAAAATCGAAAGATCAGTAGAGTAGAAAAAACAGGGGGAAGGAGAGAGAGAAAAACAGTAAATACTGGGGAGTGACATTGGCCAAATTATACTGTTATATTGTGGGCATGTACAAATATGTACCAGTGAATCCCACCACTATGTGTAACTATAATGCAACAATAAAATATGAAAAAAGTACAATGATATTTCTGTCATTTCTCCGTACCAATCATCATGTGATTTAATAAAGCCTCAGAACTTATTCATCAATGCCAAATTCCTCTGACCTCCTCTATTAATCTCAAATGTTCATACCACATGAGACCCAAAGTATACAAACAGTATAATACACTTAAAACAGATTACTAAAATCAACCAACATAAGTTATGTTCTGAAGAGAAGGTATAGGCAATAAATGCTGTAGGAATTCAGTGAAAGAAGAGATGCTTGTTTAAAGTAATAAAATTTTTGTGCCAGATTTTAAATAACAATGTTGGAGGTGGAGAATTTGCTTATTCATAAACAGTAGGATTCATCAGTTTGGCAAGGTTAAGAAAGAAAATTCCAGACCAGAAAACATCTTGAAAGATTTTGATGTGGCTATATGTATTAAGAGCATTTTATAATTTATTTTACTATGAATGTGTATACTCAGGTTAATATTTTTAGTATCAATATACTTAATATAGTCTTGAGATTTTTAAATTTTAATGTTTTAAAACATTTGATTTCTGTTACAAATTTAAAGGAAAAGAAACTTATGCCACAAAACATATTATATGGAGTTTCAGTACCTTGAAAACTGTTTTTGTTTTTTTTTTTTGGTCTTGAGTGAAAATACTAGGCAGTTTTTATGGCTTATGTTTTGTTTATTTTAGAACATATTGCCTAGGATTTTCTTAGGTAAAAATAAAATTAAGGAGAAAGTGACTCAGAATTCAGCTGTACTATACTTTCGGTTTGTGAATACAGAGAAAAATCTGAACAGTATGATCTGTAATACAGGAATTATACCTTTAAATAGGACATTGGAACAAGGAAAATTTAAATGCAATAACCTGTTAGTTATTTGGTACTCTAATTGGATATGTTCAACAAGAATAAATTTTGTGTGAGTAAAGTTAGAGATAACCCCTTTTAATGGTAGAACATTTTAATAACATTTGGATATGTAAAAGAATTACAATTTTTGAACATTATGCAATCTTTCCTAGATGATTCAAGATCATTATTATGAACTTTTTTTTTTTTTTACTTTATTGGGCATCAGTAGCCATATTTGCCGCTCTGTGAGAAGGACCAAAACTGACCGTGGTCAATGGGAATACTATTTGTCATTATTTACTTCCTTCCCTATACCGTGTGACCTTCCAGTTCACTAGAGTGTGTAAAAAGTGTGGCTTTTCCCCATTCATGTTAAGCTAGGCCAAGCACCTTGCTTTGGCAAATACAAT
Organism: Geosciurus inauris; assembly: GCA_004024805.1. Classification (NCBI taxonomy): domain Eukaryota; kingdom Metazoa; phylum Chordata; class Mammalia; order Rodentia; family Sciuridae; genus Geosciurus; species Geosciurus inauris. Next base: position 157,870 of record PVHX01002224.1, read on the forward strand.
ATGGGTACCTTTTAAAAGGTCTTAGAAAACATTTTGTATTTATGCTTGTTTTATTAAGTCCTTGTTACCTAAAAAAAAAAAAAAAAAAAAAAAAAAAAAAAAAGTATGCCCTGAATAGCTGCTTGTCCCAGAGAAAGGCCTCTGGATCATGCCAAAAGCCTGAATCCCAGACTGGGTAACCCAAAGCACGCAACAGAGATGCCTTATCTGCCCCACAGATCTATAAGACTAATAAATGTCATTATTCTTGTGAGCCAGTGAATTTCAGTAACAGCTCTCAAATTACACAGTTATTCTGTATAAATAAAACACTTCATTTTTTGGTAATTTCATTTTATTTTAATCTGTAGATGAGAATAAAGATTTGATACATGAATAATGCAGAGTGAAGTTGTAAATTGTAGATATTCAAGAATCTTTTCAAGATGAAAGACCAATTTTACCTATCTCTGGATTGGATGGCTGCAGGACGCACCATTGCCATTAATGGATTTTATTACTAGTTAAATGAAGCTTGGAATTTCTTTAAATCAATAGAGAAACATTATATTTTAGAGATAAAATTAAAAATGAATAAATCTATGGGAAAAATAATTAGTCTTTGGAGATTGTTTCCAAAAATGGGTACCAGTGATTCCTCCCATTTCTTACATGCATGCCATTTTTCTCACTAAGAGATGGAGTCTATACCCTCTCCTTATTTTGGTGTTTGTGTATAAATTGCTTTGACCTAGAATGCAGCAGCAGTGACCCTCTATCAGTTCCAGGACTAGGGCTTATGAGACTTGATGGCTTCTACTTCTGCTCTTTTGAATGCCAGGTACCATAAAGATGCTGGGTCCTTTTGAAAAGAGAGGCCCAGTTCATAGCAGTTCCATCCACCCAAGCAGCTGTGGTGCAAGTCAGGTAACAGGTAATCTTGGATATGCAGCTTCAGGCTATCACTTAGCTAAGAATATTTGCATATTATTTTGATAACTTAGGTTTTACTATATTTAGGTAAATTGCATATTACCTAAGTTGACAGCACCCAAAGCTCAAAAACTATTTAGCTGACCCAAGCCTGTTCAAAAGCATTCATGAAAACTAATACATTTTGTCACTAAGTTTTACAAAGCAACTAACATTATTTAATTAAACTATAGTGTCATAAATTTTCTGGGAGTTTTAATTGGAAAGAAAAGGAAAGAATAAAATGGGCACAGGGAACAAACTTAGAATCCTGACACTGGTGGGTCTGAAATTAAAATTTACTTACTTTGTAGTTTGTTCAGTATTTCAGAAATTTCCTGAGAAGAGAGACTAATTTGATGCATGTCAGCATTGGAGTTTCTGAGCCCCATATCATTCATTTCAGATATTTCTAACCCCTGTGTTTTGCTAGATAGCATACATTTAGTGACTTCTATTCAAATTACCAGTGTTATGAAAACTGAATGACCAAAAAACCCCGACTTTCTTGGATTGGCCAGCATCTCACATAAAATAACTATAGCTAACACTTGATTAGAATTAAATACAAGAAACACTGCACTTCAAGGGCCTCATTTCCCAAAGCTCTTCTTGTCTTTACATGATTCCTGCTTATATGTGAGGATGTAATCATCTATGGGCCAATAAGTGGATCTCAGTATAGAAATTAACATACCTATTACTCATTCTAAATGAGATTTTGAAAATGTATGCATTAATAGTTTTTATTTTTGGTTGTTTTTTGGCTTCTAGGACTAGAGTTTGTGAGTTAACCAGGCATACAAACACATAAAAAATGTAAAAGAAGCTGTACTTTATAAAAGATAATCAGAAGTCTATAGTACCATTCCCGTAAGTTTAAATTTTGAGACAATGTTACAAGATATGTATACTTCTGATTTTCTAAAAGTAGATCCAGTATTTTCTCACAGCAAAGAAAAATTTGGAGATCTTGGAAAATTATAAGCAATTAAATAAGTTCAAAATTTGTAATCCTCCCAATTTTCAGATAAATTTAAATTGAAACATAAAAATATTCTCACATTCTGTTTATCATAAGTATTCAGAATTAAAGTAATTTACATTTTCTCTATAAAAACCAAGATTGGTAAAGGAAAAAGAAATGTCTTAGATTTATTTAAGTTAACAGTGAAAAGAAAGATTTGGTAGTTCTAAAATCTAACAATGGTACAGTAAGCAGTAATTTAAAATACAGGAAGAATCTGTTATAAATTAAGCCCACCCAATCCCTGTTTACTTCACTATGATAATGCTGGAAAAGGAAGAAAGGCAGTAGAGTACTCCCAACCAAGAGGGACTTAATCATATTTTATACTGAGAACAATGGAAACCAACTGGGACTTTTAGAAGAAGAATGGCATGATCATATCTATGTTTTAGAAAGACCATTCTGGATGTAGTGTAGAGGATGGATCAGAGGCCAGCACAAGTGGAAGGAGGTCTTCAGCAGTGGTCCAAACTAGAAATAAAGGTACTTCAACAATGCTGGCTGAGATGGAGAAAAGTAGAGTTTCTGCCTGGGATCTTCTTTCCTGAATTTCCAAATGTCTCATACCTTCATTTATATGTCTCAGTTCACAGACCCTCTTAACAGAAGGGCTGACCCCAAGCATCCCATAAAATAGTTCACCTTTCACTCCCTACCCTCTTCATATTATATCCCTACATTCTGCTTTATTTTTTCATAGAACTTCTTTTCCTCATACATTTGTCTTCTTTCTTCCTTCACCATCTAGGATGTAGTCCACTTAAGACAATAATTTTAGTAATTATAGTATCCTTGATTCCTAGAAGATTTTTAGCACTTTGCTACTCCAAGTATTGTCTATGGAGGAATAGCACTGTTGTTACTCAGGACCTTTTAAAAAAATGCAGAATTTCAGGCCCTACTCCAGTACTACTAAGTTAGTAGCCACTGTTTGACAAGATTTCAAGTGATTCATATACTAAAGTCTGTGAAACATTGGCATAGCACACTCTAAAACTGCAATAGACATTTGATGATAACTTGAAGTTAGAGTAGGTGAAAGATGGCAGTTGGCTAAACATATAGAATGAGGTAGAGGAAAAGTTCAAGGAAGGCAATTGAGTTTCTAGGGAAGGAAATTGGGAGGGTGGTGGAGCCAGCCAAGGAGAGAGAAAATAGTAGGGATAGATTAAGAGATGGGTGAGCGATAAAAATTTAATTTCGTATAATTTGAATGATTCTACTATGAACAGCCCGTAGGTAATGGAATACAAGTTCAAAAGGAGATCAAGATTAGGTATATTTATTTTTCTATAGATAGAGATGAACAATTTAGAGACATACTTTGTATGTTTCCTAATTATAAATCAGTCAGATGAAGACAAACTGGAACACTCACAAAAACATTACTGTTTACATATTGAATTAACAGGGCAAATGACTCCAGCTGTAATTATCATATATTTAACTTGGTCCAAGTAGGATGTACTTCATGATTTCAGAGAGTAAATATCCTTTTATTTATTACCAACATGTTTAATCATTTTAATCTACTGTTAATATTATTTGTCAACATTGACTCTTACTAAATTTTGTGGTTATTGTTAACTGCTTAATACTAAAATTGAGAGAGACCAATCTGCTTAACATTGTCTTTCTGACACTTGTGTCTTAGCTATATGTACATTTTACTCTTGGCAGGTAATCAGAATAAATATTTAGGGGGCAATTCTTTCAGCTTCACTGAAGCATTTAACTTAATTGATTACACTTGGCTTTTACAGATAATGAGGACTCCCTGGTTGTAAATTGCTCAGACGATTATTCTCAGTGGATGATAATATAATTAAACATTAATTTCTGTTTCAAATGAGAACTATGTACAAACAATGGGTCTTTTCCACTTGCTAGTTAATAAAATAATTTAGACAAATTACAGAAAGTTATTACCAAAAGGCAGTGGGCATAAGAGAATATACTAGTGGTTTTGTAATCAGTTTTTAAAATTTTTCATTATTAAATAGAAGATTCTTTAAAAAATAATGCCAGCTATAATGAAGGCAAACTAGTGTGTTTATTGATTTTTGTATCTTTAAGTGTTTCAATTTGCTTGGGTTTATCAAACAGAGCATACATTTTTTTTCGTAACATTGCTTTAGTCTTCTAATTCTGGCAATCTCTCCTAAATAAATATTTTTAAATCGATAATTATTCATTATTGGGCATCATGTTGGCTAATTGATTAATGAGTCTATCTCCATGTTCCCCATATTCTTGGCAATTTTGTCACTGTGAATTAATAAGAAAACAATCTGTTAACTGTCTATTCTCTTTCAAAAGAAGTATAACTAGATTTTGGAAACTTTGTTCTGAATTTTGCTGCATAAGGCAGAGCCATCTGAATAAGAAGAAATATACAGGATTTGGGAGAAAATAGACAACAGAATGCAGTTGAAGTCAGCATTCAGTAATACGCTCCAGGGATTTGGAGACCCTAGGCTTTCAAGATTCATAGAAAGGGATGAGAATAGGTTTGGGCTGAATGAATACACCATAACCAAGTAGTTCGGTTTCATTTTCCTGTTATACAATTTTACTGCTCTTACTGTGTTTTCACTTTCTGCTGATATGCCAAGGGAACAATGATTCTTCTTCAGTGGGGAAGGTTTCTTCTGTACACCAATGGTGCTATTGGGAAGGCATTCTGGAGCGGGGGGGGGTTTCAACTTGATCCTCATTCTAGCTATAAGACCTTTCTCCACTTCCTCTAATCTCTAAAGTGTTGACTCTTATGTCATCTGACTTCACCATAATCTCCCATCTCCCGTTGTTTCTGTCACCAAAGAACATTGAGTGGTACTCACTCTAACCATAGGAGCCCCTGGCAATCTGCTACTTTTTACTCTTTATGTCTATTGTAAATTTTGTTGATTTCTATATCCACTTAATGATCTGGTCCAGGATAATGGCCACTCAGTTCCTTGATCCACCTCCCTCTTACTCCCACAATCAGGGTACATATAGTATAGGTGATGTCATTACCAAGAATGGTAATATCACCATTATCTCTAATTCTCCTTCTTACCCAACTGAACGTTCTTCTTAAGCACTCTAGTCAATCTCTTGTACACTTCTTCCACTATCTGTTCCTTCTCTTACAGAATCATAAAAAGAAGGCCACTCTGCTTACTCTGTGCATTCTCCCAGACAAACAAGGAAATCTCAGAACCAAGCCTAGTGGCTTCACTTCAAACACATGGCCACCAATGGTAAGTGGCTCAATGTTGTTTAGGAATCAAACAATTCCCCAGTCCATACCTTCTCCCACTCTGCCTGACAATGATTTCAGGCCATTTTGTCACTCCTTAAACTTCTAACATCTCCTTTGTTTTCTTCATTCTCTATTAACCACTTTGCCTCCTATTTAATTAAGAAAATATCAGCAATCAGAAAACACCTGAGAGCTTCCATTACCTCTTCTGCCAATATTCCTGAATATTTGTTCATGTATTAAAACTTCTGTACCATTTCAGTGCATAAACCTCTCTTCTTGTATTCTAGATTCTATTATTTTTATCCCCTCAAGGATATCTTGTCAGCAAGACAGATCTAGCTTTTGTGGAGATTGAGCTTATAAATTTCAGGGTATTCTTTAGGGAAGAATACAAAATAAATATAAAATCAGGTACAAATGTAGATTTTTTTAAAAATAAACTGCTACAGATCTCAAATATAAAAGATGAAGGAAATGCTACAAAAATATTAAATTAAAAAATGTGTTCTTATTCACTAACTGTTATTTTTCTACAATGATTTTTCTTCATATTTTTGTTACATATTGCTAGATTGCATCTTCATATGACAAGAGTAAGTTTTAGAATAAATTAAAGAGTAAATAATATTGGAATCTAACATTTTTTGTAGTATTGTTGATCATCATGTGTGAATATTACTAGTAGTTTATAGAAGCTTATTTAAATATGACTATTGGCAATTTCACGTTAATTTTTCAAAAGTTTTTTTAGTTGTAGATGAACACAGTACCTTTATTTATTTTATATTGTGCTGAGGATTGAACCTAGTACCTCACACATGTAAGGCAAGTGCTCAACCACAGAGCTACAAACCCAGCCCTCATGTTAATTTTAAGATTGTTGTCAAGTTGCAAAAATATCTATCATATTCCTTTATATTAAGTTATAAAATTTCACTCTTGCAAGTGACATTTTTATTACTCTGGATGATAAGTAACAAGTTCGTTAATGATGTCCCCATGTTATGTGTTGCATGTTTTTAAAAAATTAATGTCATTATTTTGTGGCTAATTTTCAAGGTATTTAAATAGTTTTAAATATGTTCTACATGATTCATTCCTTTTATTAACTGGACTTTCAAAAACTTCAAGATATATCTTATTTTTATTTGAAAATGTGTCTTTTCTTCATGAATTATTGATTTTGATATTAGTAGAAAATGTTGAAGCAATTTGGGTTTTCAATAGAAATATATGAAAATTATTTCACTGGGTAGTACAATTATGATTTTATATACTGTATAATCATGTATGTCCAGACAGGAGAAGACTTATGTTAGGACTTTTTATCAATGAGAAGAAAATCCTCCACTTGTAATTGTAGATATCTGGTTATTTGAAGAAGTTTCCAAAGATCAGTTTCTGATTCCACACATTCTAAGTTTTTTACTCCCCAGTTACTAATATAATTCAGGTTCTGGGCATTGTAAATGATTTTCATGTGAAGTTGTGATCTCTGATCCAGTACCTTCATGTCAGGATTCCAGATGAGTCAGCACCTGTAGTAGAGTAGTAGACAGAATTTCTGGGAGCCATTCTATATTAGATCCTGCAGAAATGACTGCCAACTACAAAACTATATCTTGCTGAACCCAAACAAAATGTACCTCTCAATTCTATTCCTTTTAGCCTAATCCCCATCCTGTGGCCGTTTTGAGAGCACCTAATGTGAGGAGCATGTGGCAGGACGGGAAGATGAATTAGGTAGTAATGCTGATCTTAATGATTTGCTTTTAAAATTTCTTACATATAAACATTTCACCAACATATGTGACAATGCCAACCTATAGCTAGAGCACATCTGTGGACCTTGGCAGTGACTTGTGATTGTGAACCTTAAGCTTCATTAGCCTTACAGTTTGTCAGCATGTACTTCCCAATTTTGTCCTCTTCCTTCATCTAAATTGTGTTCCCACCTGAGGTTTTCCTCAGCAAACATACATTCTCTTCATAGTCGATGAATGAGAAGTCTAAAAATGTCCTTGCCCTCCAACTACTACTCCATTCTTTTTCTTTTCATTATAATATTTTCTTTAGAATATAATTGTGTTGGGTAAACTCACTCTAATCCCTCCTCTCCCACCCTCTTCAAATCCACATATGCTTCCTTAATCTTTACCTCTCTCTTGAAACTGTCCTTATCAAGTGAATTAATCAAAATCTTATTTTCATCTACTCTCTGTAACTTCTGAAAACTTTCTCATCTCAGTGGTAAATTTATACTCCCAGTTACTTACTGTCGTCTTTGATTCCTCTTTGCTCTCATGAAATTATCAGAAAATCCGATAGTCCTGACCCTTTTGCACTTTCATTGCCATGAGCCCAGTCTAAGGCATCCTCCTCTCTCATGTGAATGAAAGCTACAGACTCCTAATTGGTTCGTCTCTCTTTACTCTATTTTCAATAGGGCTGCTAGAATTTTTTTTATATACTATAGTCTGGACCCATCCACTGCTCACAATACTTCAGTGGCTTTAATTACCCTCAGAGTAAAAGCTGAAGTCCTTACAATAGTACAAAACATCCTTTCCAATCTGGCCCAGTCTCCCCGCCCTCACCTACTCTACTCTTTCTTTGTCTCCTAGAGCTTCCTTGTTAGTCCTTGAACACCCAGGCTGCCAGGCTGGGTGATTCTCCTGTCTGAGGAGCTCTAGCTGGGGATGTGTACACTATTGATCCTTTCTTCCCTTCACTTTTCATTTAAGTTTTACCTTCTCAGTCATACTTCCTTGTCTATTCTATTTAAAATTGCCCTCTCTCCATATTTTGTAGACCATTTTGCTTAATTTTTTCCTGGAGCACTTTTCCCTACTGACATACTATAAATCAACTATAAAGCATAGTTATTTTATATTGTCTTTTGATCTCCTTAAATTCACTCTCATTCACCAAGAATAGGAGCTCCAAGAAGGCAAGGATTTGGTTAAGACTATTAGATAATGTCCCCTCTCAAAGGCCTGTATTCTAAAGGCTTGGTTGCCAGCCTGGTTGTTTTGGGGAAGTGGGGCCTAGTGGAAAGAAGTTGGGTCATTAAAGGCATATGCTTGAGGAGGATGTTGAGACACATCTCTTATTCTCTTTCTTTTTTTTTGCTCCCTAGCCTCCATGAGGTTAGGAGTTTTACCCCACTATGTACTACCCACCATAATGTTCTGCCTTGTCACAGGCCCAAAAGCAGTGGGGCCAAATGACTATGGACTGAAACCATGAACCAAAATAGATCTTTTCTCCCTAAAGTTGGTTATCTCAGATATTTTGTCACAGCAATACAAAGCTGACTAACAGAGCTGTACTGTCAGAACATGGAATATTGTTTAGTAAAAATTTGTAGAATAAATGAAAGGAGTAAATGACTAACTAAAGCTTTCTAAAGAGAAAATGTGTTTTCTAATGTATATCTCAATTGACATGTAATTGGAATATTTTAAAATTTGTTCTCTCTTCACCTTTTAACTGCCATGTTTGGTTCACCTATATTTGTACATGTTGGTATGTAGAGTTATTTCTATCATCTTAGTGTCTTTGAAAATATCGCTATTTCTATGCATCTCTTACTTTTCTCCGTTTTGGTTTGCTGTTTGCTAAGTTTAACTTATTTCCAATTTTCCCCTCTATTGATTTGCAAATTATAATATACTAGCTTTAGAAGAATAGTCACTCCATTCATAGCTTAATTCATTAGTTTTATCAGCATATCTTTTATTTATAATCAAGAAAGTGTTGAGATTCTTCGATTACCATGCTCTCACTTATAGTTCAGAGGTACAAAGACTGGAATTTTTAAAAGCTAAATAAATCTTTATGATCAAGCACATATTAGCATAAAAGGAAAATTTGAAGGTTAAATCCCCTAATTGTATAGTTAGAAACATTATTACCTTACATCAATCTAACTGTCTAGTAGGATTATTTCAGAAACTTGTAAACAAACATTGATGTCTGTTCCCGTTGCCACCCAGTTAAATCACAAACACTGGGGAGAGAGGGAGGCCCAGTGAGTACCACAGGTAATTCTAATGGATAGTCATCTGCTTGTCACTGTCTGTATCATCCTTCAAGAAAAGAAGGGCTGCAAAAAACATGCCATGCCGTGAATGCCCCTTTCCATTCCCCAAAACCTAACCAAGTTAAGGGAACAATAAGAGTGAGCCTGAGCTGGAATGTTCATATATACATATATTTTGAAGAACATTTGTCTTTTTCTCATGTATGCTGGAAATAAGGGCAAGTTAATGTTTTCTGTAGAAGCTGCTTGCTTGCACTCTTGCCAGGATAGCTACTCCTTGGGAAGCTAATCACACAAGCAACAAAGCAAACTAAGCAAATTAATGATGTCACTGTTTCTGTAGCCTAACTTATAAAACCCTTTTCTCTACAGTAAGTAGCGTGGATCAGAGTACAGTTTACAGGACAATGCTTGTCTAGACAGCTACCCCTGGACAAAACACCACGAAGGTTAGCAGGAATTTCACAAAGAATTCCTTCTCATTATTTACAATTTCTACTCATTTGAAATTATTTTGGATTAACAAATGTTTTATGACAGATATTATCTATAAAGGTATGAGAAATGGAATGCTGATAGTGTTTAAACACTGATTTTTCAGTGACTGAGGGTGGATTTGTCACTTTCACTGGTGTAAAATCTCCCACTGCGATCAGCACCAATGTACTGTCACTAAAAGTAGAATTAGGGAGAGATGAACACATTCAGCTTTCATGAGACTTTGGGCCTGCTCTAGGACACCACAGAGTATAAGGCTTTCAATCACATTTGAAAAATGATAGATCCACCACCATATTACACAGATGAGGGATTCAAGATGCAGAGAATTTAAGTGACTTGTCCTAAAGACTCCCATAGAAATATTTGTAATTAATAATTAATAATATTTGTCATTTATATTGAAGTAGCATTTGAGCAGAAACTCTAAACTATGTGTAAATACACACTCTAATTAATAGGAGTTGCCATTAATTCATTATTCTTTATTGCCTAGTTTTCTTTTTTTCTTAAGGTGTAATGTCTCTTCATTGATTGGTAAGTGCTTATATATAATAAGGCATGTTCCTGGTTAATGTACAGTGCTTCATCTTTTCTGTTTTTTTTTTCCTGTAGATTAAAATTTGTTTTTATGTTTGCTATGAAATTTTGTCTCAATATTACTCTTGAAAATAGACTTAGCAATATCTTATATATTTATGCATATTTTTTCAAAATATTTCCCCAAAGAAACTATTGGTATGTTATTGGAATTAACTAATTAAGTAGGTAATTAAAGAAAAATTATTATGCATTTAAATATTAAGAATTTTCATCAGAATTTTAATGCATTTATTATTTTTTGTGGTGATGGAAAGAGATATTTTATACATAGGAATGCTTACTATTTTATGGGAAAAACTTTATAAATTCTATTTCTTATCCAATTATCTTATATTTCTATGTATAAAAGCACTTAAATAATATAAACTATGCTAAATAGGTATACATGTACATACACACACACATACACAATCCTCATTCTTTCTGGATTTCTGTATTTGTGAATTAGATTACTTAAGTTTTTCTGTAACTGCAATGTGAACACTTCTGGAGTTTCATGATCTTTCACAATCATTTGTGAATGCACATACAGCAGCAAAAGCTTTGAGTTACATACCTGTCCACATTCATAACTGAGGTCAAACAAGGTCCAGCTTTACTTTCTTATATTTCAGCTCTTACACTGTGAATAAGTGCCTTTTTGTGGTCACTTTAGTGCCATTTTTCTTACGTTTGTGATTTTTGTTCATGAGTTGTTATCTAAAATGACCTCCAACCAAGCATAGGGCTGATGTGCTGTCTACTTTTCTTAAATTCGAGGAGAAGACTGTGCAGTGTCTTGAGGAGGACAAAATACTGTGCTATTTTTAATATTTTTATGTTTTTATACTTTTTTAAAAAACTTATACATAAGTTTTTTATGAATATGTCACAATGAAACCCACATTCTGTGTAATTAATAGTACTAATAAAATATTAATAAAAAGGCTGGTGTGATGCTCAAAATAGGCTACATAGTACCTTTGGGGAGTAGAGCTTAATGCTCATGAAGATGTGCTCAGCATTGTCATTTCCTCCTCATTAACTCCTCAGAGTTTGGAAATTGGCCACCAGCCATAGTTTCCTCCAGCTCACATTCATGCATTGTTATTCCCTGCTGCCCATACTGTAGTTATTTTTTATGATGCTCTTTATAGGCCAATGTATAGCAATTCCTAATAAGCAGTTGTTACCATCTGTTTTCTCCAACAATTCTTGGTACGTTCAACTGCCCTGAACATTTATAAAATTTGCATTTAACAACCATTGTGACAATTTTTCTAGGAATTTTTGATGTCCCTCTAGTACAATTTGTTGCACCTGCTTTGTCAGCCATTTCAGCTCCCAACATTTATTCAGAATGCAATAGTAAAGCAGATCCAGAGTTAAGAGTAGAGAAGTTTTTAAGAAACCACTAAATTGGGAAAGTCCACAATGGTATTCCTTCTTTTGGCTAAGAATACAAATCATAACTCCTTTTATTAAGAGGCAATGGGAAAAATACTGATTGACTGCAATCTTGAGTATAATTCTATAATTTTTTGAAAGCAATTAAACTTAAGTGGATTACTTCAGTTCTGAAGCAATAATACACATGTCTAATCAATATTTAAACCCTGTACAGTATGACTTCAGCCTGCCTTTTCAGTTTTTCCCCTTTATCAAAGAGGCAATGGAAGGAATGTATTGCAATCAGTATTACGATGGCAAATGTTTAACAACCAGTTCTTTGGGAAAAGTAGCCTTGGTTTTTATTGTTTTCAAATTCAGTTTTCTAAGGCTGACATAACAAATATTATAGAGAGGGTACCTTTAATAACAGACAATTTAATTTTCTTCTGGTTCTGGTGGCTAGAAGTCCATTATCAAGGTGAGATCTCTCTTCTGGCTTTCAGATAGTCACCTTCTACTGTGTGATCACAGGGCCTTTCCTCTGTATAGTCACAAAGAAAGGTCTCTGATGTTTCTATCTCTTCTTCTAAGGATACAGTTCTATTGGGTTAGAGTCATACTCTTATGACATTATTTAACTTAAATTATCTCCTAAGGTACAATCTCTAAATCCAGTCAATTTGGGGGCTAGAGCTTCAACATATGAATTTTGGGGAACACAATTTAGTCCATGACAAACTATACACACCCTCTAGTTTTTTTCCTTAATTACCTTCCATTTCCCAAGCATCCCTTTGCTTCATTTTGACTTGTTTGTGCCATTTCCTCTAACTATATATTGTATTGATAAGCATGCTCAGATTGTCAATTCTTACTTTATCAAAGCCCATTTTAGCTACTGTTCTCTGTAGAAATACTTTACTGATCATCATAATAGAAATGATCTGTGTCACTCAAAAAGCTTTAGTTATGTCTTTCCTCTGATGCTTATATTTCTCTGAAAAACATTTGTCATATTTCATCAATTTCAACATGCAGATTTTCTTCTACTTTATCATCCTTGAAGTGTTTTGTTGTGATCTTAAAGCAGAATAAAGATGAGGACTGTTATATCAATTGAAACATTTTAATAGCACCCCACATCATAAACAGTGTTAATAATATGTTGAAATACTTCTTAAATGTACACTTTTCCAAATATTTCTTATATATCATTATATACTACTATTTATACTTATTAAAAATTGGAAGTGGGACTATATCCATCAATATGAATTATTACCTATGTACAGAAAATTAGTTTTTGTCCCTCTTTTTCTGTAAAAAAATTGTGTTGTAGGGCATTTTTTAGTTTGCTCAGCAACTTGCACATCAAATCCCAGTTCATATGGACAAATATAAAATTGAGAGAAAGGAAGCACCTTCTATGTGTTGTGATTTTTAATAGATAGTTGAAGGAAAAATTGAAATGAATTAAAGAAAAAAAGTAAATTTGAACGAACTGTATTATATTACAGTATAATATTCAAAAGGGTAAAAACATGACTCCTATAAGTATAAACAGGTATCTAAGGAGGTATGATTTTGAACTAAAACTAGTTAATATCTTACAGGACAATAAATTGTTGAGTTTTTTTTTTTTCTTTTCTGGATTTCCTAAAAGACATTTTTTCTTTGTATTTATACTGGAAAACACTTTACAAGTTAATCTCTCTCTTTATGTAGTGTAAATAAGGTAGAAAATAAAATGTCTCCAAAAGTGTACTGAGTGACCTAAGTTCCAGTAATTTCTTTTGCCTATTTGTAAATTGTAGATAATTTATGTCACGAGTGGCATGTGTAATTAGTAATTACTAGGAGGTGGATTGTCTTTAAATGCAAGTGTATGTTCAATCACAACAATCATCAAATATAATTAATGCAACAAAAGTATTGGGTATGCTGGTGCACCCCAACTAGCATTTGTTGAGCACTAATCAAACACTATAGGTAAGTTACACTATCTTAGGGCAACTAAGCACTACCTGCAATTCTCACAATCCTAGGGCAACTAAACATTACAATTAATTCACACAATCCTAGGGCAACCATGAGCCCCAAAGTACGTCCTATGCCAGGTGACTTCTGTTAGCCAAAGAACAGATGTTGTCCTTGTTTGGTGGTTCTCTTCAGCTGATGGTTGGATGTCAGGGAATGGTGGAGCTGATCCAGGGACAGACAGCAAGGTGGCCGGTCTCACTGATATCCTTGGAGCAAGCCTCAAAATGTGGCAGAGCAAGCAGTTTAAAAGCAGTTCCAAGTCGGTGGTGTGGGCCAAGTTAGTGATGTGGACTGAGTTGGTGGTGTGTTCTGGTGATTGGTTACACCCAGTAAAAGCTTATGTCCAGTGAGATAGTGTAATTGCAACTGGGCCTTTCTTTGCGCATGTGCATGGGCTGAGCCCCCTATCAGCTGTAACCAGTAGGCCTGCTGTTAGGTGCCCCTCACTGCCCTTTGTCAATTACATGGGCTGAGCTCTCTATCGATAGTAGGCCTACAGTTAGGTGCCCCTTGTAGCCTTCCATTGCATGGACTGGGCTCTCTATCAATTGTAGGCCTACAGTTAGGTGCCTTTTACGGCCCCCATCAATTGCAAGCGGGCATGACTAAGCAAATCAATGACTGCTGTTCCTTATGGCCAGCAACCCAGTGAGTCCCCGGCATGTCCAGGTATGTCCATGACATATGCTCCTTACAATTTACGTGATACTTATCTGGCTTCATTAAGAATTTGAGTTTGTTACCACTTGTCTAAAAAGTTTAATTGGTTGCCAAAAAAAGAGAAATGGTTGTAAATGCTATTAAAGAAAATTATCACATTTTTCCTTGTCCTTCTCTTCTCTTAAAAATTCTGTAGAGTTTTTTTCAGTACACAGTTATAAAAACAGATTTAGAGATTTCTTTGGGGATAAACATTTCTCCATGGTCACTGCCATGTAGAAAATCAGTGTCCATAGTGTAGTAGCAAGAACCTAGACTCAGAAAGGATGGAACAGTGCTCTAGCAAGAGGACAGGGAACTTGTACAAAGAAGTCTTCAAAAATCTAACAGAAAACTTGCTTTTTTCCATGACAAATTCAAACACAGGGACTAGAGAATCACAAGACATCTAGAGCAGAGTTTTCAAATTTATCTGTGGTGAGACTTGTTTACCTGCTTTACTTAAGTATGCCTCCTAATAGTCAATACATGTCCTAATGTGCATGACTAGTTGTATTATTGATGCCATATGCAGCTCACAAATTAATTTGTCAACACCCACACACACTGCTTTATACTCTATTTAAGTAGACCAGTGCAATGATAATGTATTTAAATATCACTATAATGAAAAATTGACGTAAGATTTTTCCAAGTGTTCATTCTTAATTTCTATACCTATTTTGTCATGGATTTGTGACAACATTTAATAGACCTGAGACTGACCTGTGGAGCACACTTTGAGAAACACTCCTTTACCTTGGGACGCTTGTACCAAATAGCTCTGACATTTGTGGATCTTTTGTTCTTTTTATGTTTAATTTCTTCATTTACATTTTTTTTCTTGTTTGTTGTCATCTTGGGAACATTGTTGTCTCAGTTTTTATAATGAACAAAGTTTGTCCAAGAAAGCTAAGCCATGGAAATAAATTTTTTTCAAAGAAAGAAACAAGCTGTATATATATTTTTAAATTAATTGAATTTGTTAAAACATTTCAAATATCATAAAATTTATAATATGACTTTCTTATCCCTGACGGTTAGGTACTAAAACTTTTAACTTTAAATATTTATCAAGTGTACATATTGACTTAGATATGGCTCGCAAGAAAAAAAACTAAAATATAAGACATTTGTACTTAGTGCTTCTAGAAGGTTAATAAAAATGCAAATTGCTTCAAATTCAAGCACTATCATTTCCTTCTCTTGAATATTTTAATTAATATTCTTAAAGAGTATTGACCTCTAATAGTTACTGCAAAAGAGAAAAAAAAAAAGGTAAGCTTTTGTCCCTAGATTTCAATTTTTGAATTTGGGTAGTTATCTTTAGTGTCCTTTTTAAATTTGAATCATAATATACTATGAAAGAAAATAACTGAAGTCAGTCAAAAGACTACTTGATACATGTTCATCAATGAATAAATTAAATAAAAATCCTAATGAGGCTTCAATGGTATAGATTGGGGACAGGTTATAATGATACACATAAGTTATATGTTTGAAGGTAATAGTTGTTAAGAAAAGAAAAAACAAATAGAGAAGTGTTTGTGAATTGAGTTTTGGGGGTATCAAAAATGTGGGTGATTGAAAGTGTGGTGCTTGGGGGAGGGATTTTTGGAGTAAGATGGTGTTATGATATTATCAAGAATAGTGTTGGTACCCTTGAGAAGATAATTCTGAACAGACTTGAAGAAGGTGACATATTGTGGAAAATAACATATATGCAGAAGAAGCAGCTGATGCAGAGACTTTGAGGCCCAGTTGTGCCTGATGTGTCCATGGAACAGTGAATGGGAAGGAGAGGAGTGGGAAGGGTTTGGAGGTATTGTGTACCTTAGGGTGGGAGGAAGGGTTTACTTAACATCTCTGTGTCTCATTCCTCCTTCTTTCTGGCCATTGCTGCTTCAACTCAGAAGGTAGGGACCTGAAGACATCACTTCACATCTGGGGCTGTTGTTACTTTCTTCTGTATAAACCAAGAATTGTGATAATATCACTTGGAGCAGCCCAGGACCAATGAGGAATGACTGCTAGTGAACAAAGAGTCCACATCATATGGTTCAAGAAATTAAATGGAGGCCAGGTCTACAGAGCCACTGAGTATACAAAAGTGACTTTAACCTTGCTTGGTTTGCAAATACAAGCAAAACTTGGACTACCTTTTGTAAATGCCGATATTAAAGGAAAATAGAATTTAAGCTTAGTCAGTCAGAAATAGCCAACAAACTCATAATAGGGACTTTCTAATGAGATAGACTAAATAAGGGGACTGTATAACTATAACAAATCAAATGTTTGCTTTGTTTTACTTTCATATTAAAAATAT
>PVHX01002225.1:0-65130 GCA_004024805.1 Geosciurus inauris
GCGAGGTGCTAAGCAACTCAGTGAGACCCTGTCTCTACATAAAACACAAAATAGGGCTGGGGATGTGGCTCAGTGGTCGAGTGCCCCTGAGTTCAATCTCCAGTACCAAAAAAGAAAGAAAAGAAGAAAAGTTTCCTAAAGAAATGTAAGCTGATGTTCTAACATAGTTTCAGAAAGGACAAGGATATGAGTATTGTTTGAGAAAGTATGAATATGAAACTTTAAGTATAGATAAAAAATATTTTGAGAACACAGTTGCACACAAATCTCTAAGTAAGATCATTTCTAGAGAATTGATCAATATCTGATAGTTCATGCTTTTTCTTATTTGCTGAAATGAAATAAGACACAGACAAGAGATTTATAAAAACAAGCTCCTATTTCTACAATGTTGTTTAGGTCATGATCAAAGACCTTGAGGCATGTTGATTTTCAGATCAAATTTCAGGTAAATAGTTCCAGTAATTGAATAGATTTACATGTGTGTTGAGTATTCATTAGAAAGGACTCACCCTTAAATGATGACACTTCCTAAGTTATTCCTTTTCATGCAAGAGGGCTAATCTCTGAGTTTGGTATTTAAAAATTAACATTAGTACATAATGTTGTAGGTGAATTTCCTTTTTAGAAAATAAATCATAATTTTCACAACTACTATTTTTAGCAGATATTCTTTTTTACTAACATAGGAAATAAATGAAAAAAAATTTTCTTCATAGTAAATTCACTAAAATTCACTAAAATTTCTTCTCAGTAAAATTCAATTATAAAATCTGACCATTGTTAACTTTGATTTTTTAATGAATCACCATTTGCTTAAACAGTAGTGTAGATAGGCAATTATATGTGACATATGTGGTCCTATTGATTTGCATATTAGTGGACGAGAGTGGGAAAGGAAAGTCCTCAGGAAGGTATTTCTAGGGCAACTTGGTTCTCGTCTGCCCAACTTTTCTTCTCATCATTGACTGGGATCAATGTCTGGCACCATCCCACCCTTCCTCTTCTACATAGAGAAACTGCATCCTTGCAATATGACCTTGAGTAGGAAAGAGTGCCTGTGTGCAACTGCTCAAAGTTTAGACACTGCCTCTCAGATCCCTTTAATAACTCAGACTGTTTTTGTCCTTCAGGTGTGCTCTGAAGAATTGCCAATCACTTGCTTTTGATTCAAACAATGACATCTCTTTCATCAGCACCCCATCCCAAATCCACTCTAGATTTTGTCTGTATCAAATCTGAGTTCTCATGGACATTACTAGTTTTAAAAGTCAGAGAGTTCAGAAATCTCCACTTGAAAGTCCTTTGAAATTCATTAATGAAGTAACATTTTTTTCCCTTCTCAGAAGAATTGAGGAAGAAGTCAATGACATTACTACATTTATTATGCAAACAAAATCTATCACTCGCTTACATACTTAAGGTAACATTGATACGTGGAAGTGTTTTGGTTTTATTTGCCTTTTATTGTTTAAACTCCTGAGAAGAGCTGAAATCTGATTGATTTCACCACTCTAAGACATCTGTTGGATTGTAACTCCTCATTCTCTGGTACAGCCTCATTGGTGAGGAACTCTATGAGGTCTGAAGAATTTGAAGTGTGTTTGGACATATACTTCCAGTCATGACAAATCAGCAACATGGCCTTTATTCATGGCTTTTATTTTCCTTAGTGACACTCCTTGTTGCATGAACTCCCGAGTCAGGCCATCTTCCTATGGGTAGCACAGTTCAACCAGTGCTTGATCTTCCCAGGGATGGGGGTAGTGCTGTTGATCGAATATTTTGCTTTTCCTTCCTATTTTCTGCCAAGACAATGGAGCATTTTATACCTTCATCATTACTTCGCTGCCCCTGCTGAGGTGCTGGCTGTGTGTTGGAGCTCTGTAACAGCACAGTCCCATTTGGGTTACACTATGCTTCTTCTGATAGCCAGCAGTAATGCCCCACTGGTGAGATTCATCTTGTCCAGGTTCTGTGGAGACCAAGAGTAAAGGCAAACCCTTCTGGCATCCCCCTTCATTAATAAATACTCAAATAAGTTTGGAACACGGTGAAGAATCCAAGAACTTTCAATAGCTATAGAGGACGAAGGTTCATCACATATTATTTATTTATTAAAATATTTAGCAGATGTAAACATAGCATCTTTAATGCATATGTAAACATAGCATCTTTAATCCTGAGTCATGTAGAGTACGAATTGTACATCTGACAAGAATCAAGAAATGTGCTGAAAATTATGAATGTATGTTAAATAGAATATAGACAGTGTTTCTGAAAGTGTAAAATAAATAATACATACAAAATTTATCAATAGCCACACATGTGAAATATTTAGCATATAGAGCTAAATTATTAGTATTGATATTATCATTATTAATGGCTGTTATTGTAGAATAAGTTATAGAACTTACATGACTGTTTGAAAAGTAAATGAATGATACCAGTGTATTTCATGTGCATTTATTCCACTGATAACCATGAGTATGCGTGGTTTTGACTCCTGGCTCCTCACGCTCCATCTGCGCCTCCTGGCCCCAGGGAAGTAGTCCCTGAACCCAGTGTATAGCAGCGGTTGTTTTCCTCTAATGGTCACTTTGGACTTGGAGGTACGTTAGGTCCACAGGCAATAAAAATAATCTAGTCTGAATGGCTTGACGTATTGTCATGAGTCTACTCGGATTCTAGCCTGTATGGGACTTTTGAGAAAGATAATTCACTTCCTAGAAAGCAAAAAGGAAAATTAAGATAATAAGGAAAAAAAAAAAAAGACGCGGAACCGGAACTCTAGACCAAAACACAGCACATATGACCGTCCTTTGCCCGTCATTTAAATCGAAGTCTGGCCGTGTATTGGTGCCAAGGTCTGTAAACTTCCCACATTTTTATTATTGAAATGGTTTGTTATTCCCAGAGGAGTTTTTAGTTTTGTAAAATGCATCTGGATATTTTTGAGCAAGAGCGGGCCGGGGCGAGGTTAGTTCCAGCAGAGAATTGATGAAGCCAGAAAAGGATGAGGCTGAACTTGAGTGGCATCCTGAGGCCTGCGATCCTTCCAGAGTGAATCAGACAGCTGGCAGAGAGGGACGGAGGCAGCCTGCCTGCAGGGTCCGGAGCGTCTTCTGGTGGACTCCTGTGCGGGGCTGCTGGATGGCAGCGCATCGGGAGGACGTGGGGTCTGCTGGGCGCATGGGCTCCCGCCCAGTGCGTGGTATTGCCTGGCACAGTTCAGCTTTTAAGAGTGCTCTTCTTCATTTTGAGATGAGCGTGTCCATGCGAAAGCTCGGACACCAGCGAGGGTGCCTGTGGTGCTCAGCCCGCAGCGCTGTTGCTGTGCAGGTGGGGAGCCGGGTGAAGCAGCTGCGGGGCCTCCCTGGGGTCCGCAGGGCTGACCTCTGCAGCCCCGGGAAGGTCGTCGGCGGCCTGTGCGCTCCTGGGAGGACCGGTGGCACCATGCCACAGCATCTGTGTTCATTTTCCACTGAGTCATTCCGATCTCCCCTGAACTCACCCACTCTTCCCACAGTCCCTCGTTTCAAAATCTGTGATGTGCTTAGTTAGGAGCTTTCCCTGCACCAAATAAATAGGAATCTGCAAACTAAAAATAATAGAGAAAATCGTGTGGTAATTGTCGGCCTACTCAGTCTTCTTGGGCTGTTTTCTGCCACTTTTAAATATATGTGTGTGTCTATAGAGAAGCTTTTCCTTTCCCATCTGCTCTAGTCCATCAAGAGCGCGTCCCGCTGGGCTGCTGCTGCTCAAACCCTCCGCCAACTCTCTGACACTCTTTCAGATCCTTGGGTTCAGCTCCCTTTCTTCCCAGGCTCCTTCTCTTGATTCCTGGGGGAGCATCAGCAGCCTCCACCCCGCACTGCAGAGATGCCCCGGCTTTTGGAGTTTGCTGCTGGCATATTCTGCGCATGATGCCACAGCTGGCTGTGGTGTTGGAAATAGGATCGTGAGTCAAAACGTCAAAACTGCAGAGAAGAGGGAACAGGAGATTCCAAACAGAATGAAAATCAAAGTTGAAGTGGTGTTAGTCATGCAAGGACAGGGGACACCTCCCTCGTGGCGCAGGGCCCTCCTGCAAAGCCGCACAGACCTCCTGCTCCACAGGCTCAGAAGGAACCTCTCTGTTCCCTCCGTTGGCCTCCTGGTCCAAGAATCTATTGTGATATTCATCACTGACACATTCTTGGAAGTGTGTTTGTCTCTGTCTCTTTTATGATAATGGAAATGTCCTGGGAGTAGAAACTCCTTTCGCATTGTTGATGCCTGGCACATAATTTGTGTTCAGTATAGGTTTTTACAAGGAATTAAGTATTGATGGCATCAGAGATGACAATAGACGCCTTCATCTGTTTGTGCTGCTGTCACAGAATAACTGAAGCTGGTGAGTTTGCAATGAACACAAGTTTATTGGCTCTCTGTACTGGAGGCTGGTGAGTCATTGGGGCCTTCTTGCTGCATCTTCCCTTGGTGGAGAGTGGAAGGGCAAAGCGAGGGACACACACACACACAGAAAGAGAGAAAGAGGGACAGGTCAACACTCCCGGTTATAACAAGCACACTCCCATGATAGATCCTTTACCTCACCCACTCCTGCCTCATCGCCTAAACAGCTCTTATTAAGTTCCCACCTCCAAACACTTGTACTGGGGACTGTTTCCGACACATGCTTTCTTTAAAAAATATATTGGTTCTTTTTAGAAGAGAGTAGAGTCCATTTTGATAAAATTGTACATATATAGAATATCTTATTCTGTTTAGAGCCCCAGTTATGCAGATGTGCATGATAAGATTCACTGGTATATTCATATATGTACATAGGAAAGTTGTGTCAGATTCCTTCCACTGTCTTTCCTATTGGTATCCCCTCTTCCCTTGATTCCTATTTGTCTAATCCTCTGAACTTCTATTCTCCACTGCCCCCTTATTGTGGGTTAGCTTCCACATATCAGAGAAAATATTCACTCTTTGGTTTTAGGGGATTGACTTATTTTACTTAGCATGATAGTCTCCAGATCCATCTGTTTACTGGCAAATATCATAAAGTCATTCTTCTTTATGGCTGAGTAGTATTCCATTATGTGTATATACACTACATTTTCTTTATCCATTCATCTGTTGAAGGGCATCTAAGTTGGCTCCATACCTTAGATATTGTGTATTGTGCAGCTATAAACATTAATGTGGCTGTGTCACTGGGTGTGCTGATTTCAGATCCTTTGGATATATACTGAGGAGTAGGACAACTGGGTCAAATGGTGGTTCCATTACTAGTTTTTGAGGAAACTCCATACTGCTTTTCAGACTAGTTGCATTAATTTGCAGTCCCGCCAACAATGTATGAATGTACCCTTTCTTCACATCTTCACCAACATTTATTGTCATTTGTATTCTTGATAATTGCCATTTTGATTGCAGTGAGAGGAAATCTCAATGTATTTCTAATTTGCTTTTCTCTAATTGCCAGCAATGTTGAACATTTTTCCATATATTTTCCAACACATGCTTTTTTTTTTAATATTTTTTTAGTTGTAGATGGACACAATGTCTTTATTTTATTGCTTTGTACGTGGTACTGAGGATCGAACCCAGGGCCTCACGCATGCGAGGCAAGCGCTCTACCGCTGAGCTACAATCCCAGCCCCCAACACATGCTTTTTGAAGACACATTTCCACCATGGCATGAGACCATCTCATTCTTGTATGTAATATGTGGAAGAAGAAAAAATATTATACTGGCTAACTTTACCTCAGATCAAAGAATTTCCCTTTTGATACAAATAATTAATTAACTGATGAATTGAAAATGTAAATAGGAAGTGTTCCTCCAAGTTCTAGGTATAAGAAGAACTCAAGGGCTCTGCTATCTGCCACTTACATGTGTGCAGAGAACCTGAAACATTCTGATGTTCACCCTTGATACAAAGGGACAGCAAGAAATACCCACAGATCTCTCCTTGGCTCCACATAGCTGCTGTTGAATGACTGAACCGAGCTTTGCCCTCACATTGATTGCTCTCATTTGAATTCCTCACACTAAATACTATCTTGCTTAACTTTCAAGCTGTCTCATTTAGCTAAAATAGAATCAGTAAAGTAACATATAAGATTTACTCCTACCACCTATTTTATTAAAAATTATTAGTATTTTTAGTAACATACAAATCTTTAAATGTAAAAGGTCCAAAAATTATAAAGGGAATATAAAGAAAAGCAAGACTTATCCCAATCCGGGAGGTTCCTGCTCTCATTCCCAACTTTTGAAACAGGGTCAGAATTCTAGGGCCTGAAGCCCAGATGAACAATAGAAACAAAAATGTAGTGTTATTCATTTGGTGCCTACTCCTGTATTCTTTTTCTCCTCAATAAATAACAGTCCATTTTTGTTTCTGTTATTGTTCATCTGGGCTTTAGGCCCTAGAACTTGGATCTTACATTCATATATATTCCTGTTAAAAGATGTTGGGATGATGATACTCACACAATTTATTTCAGGACTGTCTTCATGAAGCTGGGAAAAAATATGCCTGCTCCCAGGAACAGAGTGCTTACTAGACTCTCAATATTGTCTCCTGCCCTCCAGTAATAATAGATGCATACATCCAGTAAATTCCCCTGGACATGTGGGGGCAAGCCCCTAAAGAATGTAATGTCATGTCTCCTTACAGCTTCCATTGATTATTGCAGGGCTATTTAGCACTATCCTGTATTTCCACGACAATCTTCATATTCATAGGACTTTTTTTTTTTTTTTTACTTTTTATACTCCATAACCAAATTACATTAGAAGCTCTCTCAATAGAAAGCTGTATATTGCTATACAGACCACAAACATGATTGACTTATAATATGACCATATCTGGTAAAGTCATTTTTATAATAGAATCTTAATCTAAATTATACTGAATCTCTACTAATGTCATTTGTTTACTCTAAAGCTAATCTCCACTGAGAACTTTTCAAGTGAGTTGAAGTCTGGAGTCTTTTCTTCTTAGTGGTAATGGAACATGTCGTTAATAAACTACCTTGGATGAGCCATGTAGATAAGGCAAGGTGAAGGAGCACCCCATCACCTCGCTCTTCAGAACAATGTTTCTTTATTTTCTCAAAATTTCTAAACATAGACTCTGTTTTCCTAGTGGAATATTTATGGTGCTGCTTCTTTGAATCCGTGAAACAGGCACATGTTGGCACGATGCTGGCTGAAGCTTGCAGTCATTGACCTTTCTTGTGTAGGCTTTATCTATTGTGAAGAAAGCATTACAGTCATTTTGTTCACAAGGTATCATTTGGTTTACAGAGACACAGATCTTTGCATTTTTCACACATTAGATTTCAAAGGGAGAGCTTGACAGAGTCATTTAGAGATCGATTACCATCTTGATGGTTGGCCACCACAGCCAGTCCCAAGAAATTTAACTGCAGAAACCATTCTAGGTGGAGCACAGGTGTTGCTCCTCAGAGCTGGGTCACATCACAACTTGAGAAAGTCCCTCCCTTTCTCAGATGGTTTCAGTTTATATGCATGAGATCAATAAGAATGTTAAATGGGAAAATGCTCAAGAACACCATGCCTGACACTCAATAGACACTCACTTTACAGTGTTTCTAATAACAGTAATAAATATGCCAAGTATATACCACACTTAACTCACTTCTTAGCCTCTTTTTAGTCTTACATTGTGGTGTTGCAAAGCACCTGTTGGGTAAGAAATTTCTACACTTGAAAGTTTCATGCAATTAGCCATGCTGAGTGGTGACATTATGTTGAGAGCCCAGTATGCAGCTGGCACAGTTCTGTTTCACAGGTAATAAAACACTCCATATTCACCAGGCCCTGCAATAGGAAGGCCAGGAGTCTGGAAGGGGGATGCAGGGAGTATGTGCTTCAGGCCTGTCTTTTGAATCCTGATAGTTCCTCACTGTGGGAGCATAACTCCAGTCTTTATATGGTGTTCCTGTGTGTTACCTGCCAGTGTGTCCACATTTGCCCTTTTAATGAGGACAACAGTCATATCAGATTAGGGGCCCAGCATATGTCAGGACAAATATATTAATTTAAATAATTATATATGCAATAGCCTTAAAAGCCACAGTCTGAAATACTAGGGGTTAGGACTTCCTAATGGATTTTTTTGTGGCATACAATTCAACTCACAATATGTAGGAAATCAATGCAGCATTGCAGTCGTTTGATGTGAGACATAATCTCAATGAACAACCTCTGAAGTATTTGCAAAAATTGTTAATATATTTTAACTCTCAATAAAAATTCCAAACACCCTGTTACCCTGCATTATTTTTAATTGATGTATGTATATACATACACTCTATCTATATAGGTATAGATATAAATAGATTGGTAGATAGAGTTCTGCCCAGTGGGTTTACCTCAATTTGTGGATTTTCTCTCCAAGAAACACTCACTCTAAAGTAAGGATGGAATACACAGAAATTGCATGCCAGTGTGAGGACAGACTAATTACCACTATGTTGTTTCTGTTTAGGATGGGTATGTAGCTCCGTATTTAGGTTTCTCCTGTTTAATCAGAGTGTGGGTGTTTTAAAACTCTATTGTGTTCACATCTGTTCATAACCAACCGTAGAACACTCCAAAAGCTATCTTGTATGTTGTTTCTTCTAATCAGTTTTATTAATTGTTTCCTATTTTCAATAGAATAATTGCCATTGCTTTTCATACAATCCTTCTCTTTTTTTGGTCTTCTTGCTCTTTTCCTTTTTCAATGTTTTGGAGCATTTTTGGCCAGTGATTGAATACAAATCAACTTTGCCATTGTTTAGCTATTATCGTGCTTACTAAGTTTTTTTTTCAGGGAATAAACTTTAATGTTGAGAAGTCTGGGAGTGACAGACTGCTGGTTTTGTTAGAGATTAACAGCAACAGAAAACACATGTATTTACATTTATTATATGCCAGCATTATTCTAAGTACTTTTGACATATTATTATACTTTGATCCTCACAATAACTCTATGAAATAGCTACTGAAATTGCATTGGTGATTTAGAGGTGAGGAAGTTGAGTCATAAAATTTCATTGTACACTAATTATAGTTTACATGCAAATGGTAATGTATTTTATAAGTACTGTGAAGCCAGAATATGTTCATATCCTAATTTCAGATGAGATCTTAAATTTCACCAAACCTATTAAAAAGGGTCTCAAAATTTTTTCTGTAAAAGTGATTTCAGTAAATGTTTTAAGCTTTGCTAGCCAACTAGTGAACTCTGTCATTAGAAATATATAAATGAATGCATGTGACTTGGTTCCAATAAAGTTTTATTTACAAGAGATAAAAATGCCCTAGATTTGCCCCATAGATCATAGTTTACTCATTTCTGATCGAGAATATTCTTAAAAATCCATCATTTTTATTTGAATGTAAGTTTACTGAGATCTTAGTTTCTATAGTACATCGATACATTTTCTGTGGAGAATATTTTAGAAGCTTTTGTAAGGAAGTGCCTTGCCTTCAAAATAAAAGATTTCCCTCAACCTTTGAATTTAATGATGTTGGTAAATGTATTTCTAACTCCAAAAATAAAATGTTGTTTGAAAAGTAAGTGCAGTATTTTCTCAATTCTAAGATGCGTGTTTTTAATGAATCAGTATCTGTGAAATCAGAATGAGTCCTGTGATCTGTAGCATTTTACATGTGAAGTACAGAAGTAGTTCCTTTTGCCACACTCTACTTTAATGTTTTTGAGTCTTAAACCACCAGAAATACTCCTAGGGTTGAACAAGTTGATTTCATTACTCACTTCAGGCGGGGATATTGCACACACCATAGAAAGAATGGTTGAAAATGAGATTTAGGGTTTTAGCTGGTGTCAGCAGATCTGGGGTGGGGTTTTAAAAGTGGGAATTTGCTTTGGGTTGACTGTTATCAGGAAATGTGGCTGATTCTATGACTGGGTGTCTTAAATGATGTCCATGATATGGGGGAGAATAGAGGTGAGGCTAAGTTGCAGATGGCAGAGGGTCAGTAGTCATTCATGTTATCTAAGATAGGGGGACATTTGGTCAGTTTTGTGTCTTGGACAATCTTCATGTTTTTCCTGTCCTCAGGCACAAGGGTCTTTTCTTTTGTCTCCATATATCAAGGTAGCAGTGTGATCTTGTTTGACACTGATCTTCAACAAACAGAGGTCAGGAAGACCTCTCTGTGAGCACCAGAGCATCATACCAGCCTCTGTGCACCGAAGATTAGTTTCTTCATCTCCAAGTAATGTTGCATTGATCAACTTAATCATATTCCTATAAACTATTAGTCAATATCAAAAAACTCTATTTGTAATTTTTATTCTTGAAATTTAGGATTACCTGGGGCAATTTTTTTGTGTACGTGGTACTGGCAATTGAGCCCAAGAGCACTCCCACTGAGAAACATCCTTAGCCCTTTTTATTTTCTTTTATAAATTTTTATAAATGTTGATACATTGCAGAGGCTAACCTCGCATTTGCAATCCTTCTGCCTCAGCTTCCAAGTAGCTGAGGTTACAGCATTGACCACACTCCTGGCTGGAGTAATTAACTTTGACCTTCAGTGCCTTGGCACAGTGCCCTATGTAGAGCAGGCGTTCCATAAACAATTCCTGAGTGGGTTAATTACATTCATAAGTTAGAGAGTATTTCCATGAATATTGATGCCTGAATTCTAATGAAATGTGTAGAAAGTGAGCTACACATAAATGTATGTACAATAGTTGGATGTGTCCATCAGAGCTTTTAAGTGTTAGCCTGATGAACTTCTGCTGTTTCAATAAATGCTAGACATTTTCCAGCCTGTGTCCCTGTTCTTGCCCAAGATAATAACACCTTTACAACAAGAGAAAATATAATTTACAATGAAGCCATACCAACTTTCAAACAGAGGATTGCCTTAGAACAACTTACCCCAAAGGAAAAAAAAAAAATCCAAAAGTATCCCAATAACCATGAATTGGATGCTTCCAACTGGCAAATCATTGATAATTTATTGTGATCTCTATCTCAGATTCATATTATAAAGTTCTGAAATATTCATTCCAAAGCTTGGAAAGGTAGGTGAAGGAGCAAGTCAGAAGAGACCTAACAAGGTACATGGGACCACAGACAGTGTGGACATTTCCCTGACTGTGGGGTTGCTGACATCCTTTACAGTCCCTGACTCACAATTCATGTTTAAGTGTTCCATTCCTTCCCGGCAGTTCTTAAAATGTCATCTTTTTCACAACAACATCATTCTCATGAAGAAAATGAGAAGAAACTTGTTCCTGAAAGTGTCATTTTTTAACACCCAGAGTAGAGAGTTGTAAAAATGCATTTCCTTACATAAGTGGGGAATCAGGGAATGATTTAAGCAACAAGTTTTCTGAAAAATGGTCTAGAAAGTACATTGCCTATCTTGTTAGGATGGAGTTCAGTTCTAATTTATAGGCCCTCTAAAATACTCCTTATTAAACTGTCACTCAGAGCTACACAAGTAGAAAAAGCTATTACTGATTTAATTAGGTCTGTGGGGTTTTGTGGTTTAATAGTAACAGTCGCCCACAGGTAGACAAGCATGCATATTATTGGTGTTTTAGTGTTATTAAATGTAAGGATGTTGGCTACTGAAGGATGTTGGCTACTGAAGGATGAGTATTTCCCCTTTCTTGACTGTAGTTACAGTGGATAGCTGATGTCTTTCAGTTGTGGAACCTGGTTTCCCATATTTCAGTATGTTATGTGCTGCAAAGAAGAGACTGGAAAATAATTATGAAAATACTAGAAGAAGACAGACATTTTTTGAGAATAATGAAGTAAAGTTGAAGTATAGAACTCTGTTTCAAAAATCAAGCTTCTTATTAGACAGTAAGTTCCTTCTGGGTGGGTATGTGTTGACCCTCAAATCCTAACAGCAAACATCATTAGGTATCCAACTGAATATAACTATAGAGTATCGTATCTCAAGAAGTTTATTTCAAAGTAGTAAAGATTCATTTTTTAAATGTGACTATATATCAGCTAGTTAAATACCAAATTTCTTCTATGGGCTCTAAGAGAGGACATATTCCTGTGAAATTCTAAGTTGTAATGAAAATTTAGGGCTATGATCAATTTAAAAACGCTCACCCTTGCTACTTTCACTCTGGGCAAAATATGCTTTCCAGATGAAATTATGTCATTGTTTCCGAGAGATCTCTGGGAAGGGATGCACTAACAGAATCTAGAGGTTTGCAATTTAGGCATAGCCTATGCCTGCCTCCCTCCAAAGTGACAGCAGGGCACTCCTCTCTAGGACATGGGGTCCTGGGTAGATATGGATTGCTGTTCTGAGCACAGAACTGCCTAAGAGTTGTACTAGAGAGTGTATCCATGGACTCACACAGCGCATCTCCAAATGGTGGGAAGAACCACTCCCTCACACAGCGACTGAAGATTTCTTGGTAAACGTATCTTTGTATGGTCTACAAATTCTTGTAAATCTCTTCTCAAGCTTTGTCTAATACTTCATCCATTTAAACTTCATTAATTAATCTATTAATTCAGTGATCTTTCCAGATTAACAAAATCTTATTACATCATTAGAAAATTACATCATTCTAAATGGAAACCTGTTGGAAGCAGCCCCTTTGAAAGCAAGTGAAAGAATGAGGACTATCATCCCTTCTGTACAACAATATGTTGGAGGTCCTGGCCAGGGTATCAATAAACAAATACGCAGATAAAGGAAACATAGAGGACAAGAATAGAAGAAATGTAATAATGATATATTAATCATTGCATTAGGAAACCCAAAATTATTGGCCAGTGGATTCTCAGAAATAATAAAGGAGCTCTTGGTAAGGTAGCTGGATGTAAGTCCAGTGATGAAAAACCAAAGGCCTTGCTGCGCCACAACAGTGAACAAACTAAACACAGAGAAGGCATAATCCAGGCATGCAGGTGAGAAGCGCTAAGTGTCTGTCTAGAAATGAGCCTGTCAAAGAGGTGTGAGACACAGACCATCTCCCAAATGTATGTAAAGACTGCAACTTCCAA
Source organism: Geosciurus inauris (assembly GCA_004024805.1). Classification (NCBI taxonomy): domain Eukaryota; kingdom Metazoa; phylum Chordata; class Mammalia; order Rodentia; family Sciuridae; genus Geosciurus; species Geosciurus inauris. Next base: position 13,039 of record PVHX01002225.1, read on the forward strand.
GTAGAAAAAAAACTAACATTCTGGTTATTTCAGTTCTGCCATGTTAAGGTATTGAGTCAATACAGTTATTGTCACAATTCTGATGCAAATTTTTATAAAGCATGATAAAAGATTCTAAAAGAATTAGTAAAGTGAATTAGCAAAAGTAAAAGTAAAACAATTGGTAAAGTGAAAGAATAACTAGGAATCTTTCGAAGATGAAAAGTGAGAGATATTGCCCTCCCAGATGTCCAGATTTATCCTAAGACCACCAGGAATGTGCAGGCAAGGGATTGTCATGGACACAGAAGCTAACAAATGCAGTGGACTCCAGGAGATGGAAATAGACGTACGTAGGAAATGTTGGCCAATTCTGTGGTGTCATCAGGTTAGTGAGAGCAGGAGGGACTGCTCAATACAGGAGCTGGAACAGTGGTTATCCAAATGAATGTGGAATCAGGATTGGATTAACCACCATGTTAAAAAATCAACTCCAAATATACTAAGGACTTAAGTGTCCAAATCAAAATATCAGAACTCTTATAAGGAAATAAGAATGACAACTTCTAAAAGTTCAGTCACAAACGGGGATGCAAAGAGCTTTGTTCATAAAAATTGACTTAACCTATTAAAATAAAAAGATTTTACATTAGAGACTGAGATAAGATATTCTAGATACACATAACTGATAAATGATTGTTATCAGAACATATTAAAAACAAAAATTCTATAAACTAATAAGTAAAGCACAAACATTTCAGTTGAAAAATGGGTGATAGACATCTTCAGTGACATAGAAACATTATTTCCAATAAGTCTAGGGAAGGGGGCTCGATGTCCTTATCAAGTAGAGAAATACAAAACAGAATGAGTTACAATGTTATACCTTAATAGAAAATTAGTAAATTGGAAAAATGGGACACTACCTAGAATTGCAGAGGATAATGGCCCGCAGAACTGCCATCACATTGAAGGCAGGAATGCAACTGAACATGACTTTGTAAAGTAGAACATTTGTTTACTTTATGATCCAATTATTTAATCTAAAGTTTGCTCCATTATTCAATATTGAGTTGACAATAGCAGTGTGACAGTTATGAATATCTGCAAAGGTCCAAATGCCACCAATGAGAAAGTGAATAAAAAATCTATATAGCCACATAATAAATGTTATGTAGACATTAAAATTAGAGTAATATGTAATTTATGAGGTGAAGATTTCAATATAATAGAAAATGCAAAACTAGTTCCAAGGGACTGGGTTGTAGCTCAGTGGTCGAGCATTTGCCTTGCATGGGTCAGGTACTGGGTTTGATCCTTAGCACCACGTAAAAATAAATAAGTAAATAAAATAAAGATATTATGTCCATCTACAACTAAAACATACTTTTTGAAAAGTTCCAAAACATTGCATACATCAAATATCTTGTTCATATAGTAGGAAATATAAAACTAAAATTGTGTGACTATGTGCGTGTGTACATGGGATAAGTACACAAACACTTTTCAGGAATACTTATGTAAGGAGAACATATGCAGTCATGCATTGTGCACTGATGTTTTGGTAAATAATAGATTGCACCTACAACAGTGATCCCATCAGGGAATAATGGAGCTAAGGATTCCTACAGCCTAGGGAATGAATAATGGCCAAGAAGAGGCAAGAGAGAGGAAACTGTGGAAGAATCTCCACGAAAGTTCAGACTGAATAGTTTAGCAGAATTTTTTGCAGACCTCAACAAGTTTTGTAAAATGCTTGAAAACGTGGACTACAGCCAGGAAGATGTTCATCAACAGAGAAGAATGTTTGTGGTGCATGATCTGCAAATCTAGGTGAAAGAGACATAAACTCAGTGAAGCTCCATGGACACATTCTGAAAAGAGTGCCACCTGCTGAGGAAGTGCCTTGGGGCTGAGGTCCTTCAGGAGGTGGCTAGCAGGTCATGCCATTTGAGGGGATGACAGCTCCATGCAAGTCACTGCCCTGAAGACCTCAACAGGACAAGACATGGAGTTGGAAGACAGTGATACCAATGGTCCTGACCCTGTGTGACCTAGAAGACGTGTTCGTTTGTGTCATAGGATTTAATCAAAGATTGAGAAAGAAAAAGAAAAATTAGAAGAAAGCTTAGAGTATATGAATATAAAGAGAAAATATTTTTGTACATCCTGTAACAGGGTACTTGTTTCTTAACAGTCATTGAAAAAGCCAAAATGTTAAAAAAGTTTATGAAGTATAAATGTTATAGTAAGCTAAAGTTAATTTAATATTGAATAAATAATGAAAAATAAGTTTGGTGCAATCTACAAGGCATGGCAGCTTTGTGCTCGCTCCCTGCCCACTCACCTACTCACCCAGAGCAGCTTCCAGTCCTGCAAGCTCCGCTTATGCTAAGTGCCATACATAGTATACCATCCTTGATCTTTTATACCATATTTTTACTGTACGGTATCTATGTTTAGATATACCAATATCATTGTGTTCCCATCACCCACAATGTTTAGCATAGTAACATGCAGTACAGGTTGGTTGCCTTGGAGCGACAGACTGTTATCATACAGCCAGTATGTACAGTGGGCTACACTATCCAGGTGTGTGTAAGTACACACTATGTTTGTACCACAACCAAGTTACTTATCATTGCATTTCTCAGAACATATTTCCATAGTTAAATGGTGCAGGACTGCATATTAAAGTGAAAACGAGGAAAAGATAAACTTGATATTCAAGGTTAACAAGCTAGTTCAATGAGGGTGAGGCAAGTAGAGAGATTGGGGCTTCGATAACATAACATGTTATTGTTATGGTCTAAGCTTTTGGTATGGGTGTTGTTTGTGTGTATGTAATACATTATAAATAACAGTAGAAAAATGAGCTATTTCAGTCAGCTTTTAGTCACTGTAGTCAAATTACCTGACAAGAACATCTTAGAAAAGATGTTCTTTGGGGCTCACAGTTTCAGAGGTGTCGTTCCATAGAGAGCCAATTCCTTTGCTTTGACATGAGGCAGAGTATCATGGCAAAAGAACATGGTTGAGGAACTCCTCTTCATTCATGGCAGCCAGGAAGCATACAAAGAAAGAGCAAAGGGCTACAGGGAAGATGGACCCTTCCAGGGCATGTCCCCAGTGATCGACTTCCTCCAGCCATGCCTCACCTGCCTTCTATTACCACCCAGTTATTCCATTCAAACTAGGATTAGGTCACATCTCTCATAATGTAATCATTTCATCTCTGAATATTTTTGCATTAACGCAGGAATTTTGGGAGAACACATCATATCCAAACCATAATATTCCACCCCTAGCCCTCAAACCTCATGTTCACCTCACAGTGAAAATGCATATAGTCCATCTCCAAGAGTTGTCATAGGCTTAACTGTCCCAGCATTGCCCAAAAGCCTAGTCCAAAGTCTCAAATGAAACTCAAGGCAAACTTGGCTCTGGGCTCTTATAATGATTAAAAGCAAGTTACATATATCCAGTATACAATGGCATGGCTACATACATCCAATAAACATTCCCATTCAAAAGGGAGGAATGGGGAAGACAAAGAAGGGATGAGTCCAAAACCAGGCTGAAACTCAGATGAGCAAACAAGTCCTATGGCTCCACAATTAGCATTTGGAACACATGGAGGTGAGATGCAATCTCTGAAGAGTTTGGGCAGGTCTGCCCCTTTGCCCTTGCCAGTTGCAGCACTAGTGGCCTCTCTCTTAGCCCAGCTTTTTCTGCACCCAGCAGCTTTCCTTGGCAGACAGTTTACATTATTGGCATCTCTCAATTTCAGGTTTCTTCATTCAATTTTAGATTCACCTTCACAGCTTCGTGAATTTTTCTCTTATGGGTAGCCTCCAGGCATTCCAACCCTATTATATTTTGCCTGGCCTTCCAGGCCTTCTTTTGAAATCTCATTGGAAGCATCAATGTCCCTGTAACTCTAGCATCGTGCATTCCTGTGTACAATGCCAACGTCAACTGGTTACAATATAAGCAGTAAATAGGTCCCTTGGGACCACAAATGCAGTACCTTTTGATTGCATGTGTGGCTGAGCATGGTGAGGCAAAACCTGGGAAACATTTGTCTAGGCACTCCAGTGTGAGCAGTGTGCCCCTATGCTCTCTTCTCAAAACAATTTTTATTTTTACATGTTTGAACCTGTGATTGATTAGTTTTGCCAATTCCTGAGACACTCTTGAGGCATCTTTCCTACTGCCTCTGTGCAAAGTACTTAGCATCTCTTTAGGGACTATATTCTCTTCAACAATCACACTTCCTTGGCTCCTGTTTTACCTGCAATTTTCTGGACAAACTGCAAATTTTTAAAATCTTTTTTCCCTGCTTTCTCTTCCCAATTCTCACAGTTAATCTTGTGAAAAGCTAACAGCAATATCCATGCCACAACTTGAATGCTAGGATTTCTTGAAATTTCCTCTGCAAGATTGAATAGTTCAACACTTCTACATGTGACCTCACATAGTCTCAGGACATGGATAAAATGTAGACAAGTTCTTTGCCATAATATAACACAAATGGCCTTTAGCTCAATTCCCAATAGATTCCTTATTTCCTCCTTAGAGCTCATGAGCCCAGTCTTTGCTGTCTGCAGTCCTATCAGCATTCTGGTCTTCTGAGATTCTATTAGCATCACCTATTAATCTCCACTTACAGCATTCTGGGGGTTCCCTAGCTTGAATCTCCATTTTTTTTCAAATTCCTTCCTCAAGTCAGTTCCAAAAGTTAAAATCCATGTATTTAAGTTAGTCAATGTTTCCACTTCTTGGTATCAATTTCTGTGTTAGTCATCTTTACATCAGTGTGACCAAAATATCTGAAAAGAATAACATAGAGGAGGAAAGATTTATGTTTTGGCTCATGGATTCCGAAGTTTCAGTTGTTGGTGGACCAATTCCTTTGCTCTGGGTCTGAGGTGAGGCAGAACATCATGGTAGAAGGGCATGGTAAAGAAAAGTTGCTCAGCTCATGACAATGAAGATGCAGAGTGAGAGAGATGAATGTGTTGGTGAAAAGACGCAGTCTTCAAAGGCATGTCCCCCAAAGACTCACTCCCTTCAACTAGGTACCATCCAAAGTTTCCACCATTTCTCGGTAGTTTATTAAGTTTTCATGAATAAATCCTCTAACGGAGTCAGAGTGCTCATGATCCCAAAGCCCTACCTCTAGATACTGCTGCATTGAGGATGAAGATTTTGAGGAAACATGAGACTTTGGGATCAAAACACAACAGATCCAAAACACAACAATGAATTACCAAAATAGTATTGACCATCAAGAAGATGTTTGCTTAATATGTCTATCTTAAAACTATAACATTTTGTTCATTCATGTTCAGGTTTAAGAAAGATGAAAAGATAAACTAAGGATGGATGGATGGACAGATAGATAGATAGATAGATAGATAGATAGATAGATAGGTAGATAGATCAACTCTCAATTCTCCTTTTCCCATGAATTAAAGCAAACATAGGGTGGTGATTAACTCTGGGTCTGAGGGAGAAAGATCAATGAGGGAAGGGAAGATATAGGCTTTACAGCTTTAAATAGTATTCTATGTTGTAAACTTATAGGTGGATACATGGCTGCTCTTTTAAAATTATTGTTCTATATAATATTTTGCATGAATGTTGTGTTAATATATAAATATTATGGGCCAGACCTCCTGGAATCATCAATTTCCACCACAATACCTTCTGGTTGTGTGACTTAGAGATTTGAAAGGAAATTTATTACACAAAAATTAGAACAAGTTCTAATACATAGTAAGTCCCCAATGAATATCAGAAAACATCACATTTAATAGCCAAGCAAAATTTGGAATCCAATATGCCTGTCTTTCATTGGTAAAAGATTTGTTGTTTCCCCAATTGAAATACCATTTTCTTTTATCATAGTTAGTATGGAACAGGACAAGAAGTCAAATTATTTTACTTCAAATCATAATATTTTTACTATAAAATTTCTAAAAAGAACTGAGTATTAAAAACAAAATAGTATATTATAGCCTAAAAGAAAGTTGATCTAGAATGCAGGACACGTAGACTCCTGTCTTCTTCCTACCCACATTTAGCTTGTGACCATGGTATTTATGCAGGCTTCAGAGCGTGCTTTATGTTGGATAAGGTTATATCTTAAACATGTTTGTAGCTCTAGAATTCTGTTGCATCTTTTCTTTCTTTTCCCCTTTTCCTAACTATATTTTTGTAAAACTATATTTTTGTAAAGAGAGTAGGTGGAGTGGTGGGTACATCTATGTTCTTTATCCAATATAAGGTTTGCTTCATATAAGCCCATTTTTTATATTTTATTTACTTCATTGTTGCTTTGATTTCTTGTCTATTTTCATTTTTATGTGTTAACATAAAATCATTGGTTTCCTTTATCTACATTTCTTATTAGAGAAAATAAACCTGTTTCTTCAGTTGAGAAGAGTGGAAGCTTTTTAAAACTATGTAGCAGACAAAGCCATAGTCTTGTGCAGAGATTAACACACTTTTGATCTGCTCTGTATCCCAGGGATTTAAAAGTGATATTATGATGCACATCTTTAAATTGTTGAAAATATTTTACCAACTAGTTTAGAATCCAGAGATCTTAAACTAGGGAATCTTAGAAAGACTAAATGGAGCTTAGATTTCTACTATTACTTGACAAGTACTTGGCATACCTAGCATAGCAATGAATGAGATCAATGGATAAAAACTGGCTACTGTCATTGTTAATACTGACAGAGTGGAAGTAGGTATAAGAGGTAAAAGTGCTAGAAGCTGATGGTCAGAAAACATCACATTTAATAGCCAAGAAATATTTGGAATTCAATATATCTGTCTTTCATTGATAAAAGGTTTGATTTTTCCCTGATTGAAATACCATCTCATTTGTCATAGTTAATATGGAGCAGAATAAGAAGTAGGTTCTTAAATTTTTCAGTAGATTTTGGACATTTTTTAAATAGACAACAGATGAGCACTGGGTTCCTAGAAAGAGAAGTCCTAAAGCAGATGTTGGGGAGGGGACAAAAAATGAAACAGCACATTGTTTTGGAGTTTGCATTTGTGTAGGGGTCAATTTAGAAAAAGGAATTAGGTAATAATTTAATAATGTTTAAGTAACTACCATGTTGATGAACACATTTTAAAACACTGAGACTCAAATTTAGGTAATGCAATTAACAGTAAATATTAAATGAATAAATAATAAATACTCATATAAATACTTTTTAATATACTTTACATTAGACAGTCCCCAGATTATACATGGGTGGAATAACTATAAGAACCCAAATATGAATGACAATATATGACGGGGTTATTACATGCTGTTTTTTTTGTTTAGTTTTTTCTTGGACTTATTCCAGAGGTGTTCTACCCCTGAGCTACATCCCCAGCCCTTTTTATTTTTTATTTTGAGACAGGGTCTCACTAAGTTGATCAGGGACACACTAAAATACTAAGGCTGGCCTCAAACTTGAGATCCTCCTGTCTGAGCATCCCTAGCTGCTGATTATGTGCTATTTTTAAAGTAAATGAACAATGATGACAAGAAGTTGGTGTGGATAATGAGGAGATGAACACTTGAATCTGGAGGAACTCACCATCCACTCAAAGAACATCAGCTCTATATATATTATGAGGAAGGGTCTGGTAAATGTTGAATTTGATGGTCCTAATAGAAAAAATATCAAATTGATTTCATTAGAAATGAAGAAAGATATTTACCTATTTGTTTAGTACCAGGGATGGAACCTAGGAGCACTTAACCACTGAGTCCCACATCCCCAACCTTTTTAAAATATTTTATTTATATAAGATCTTGCTAAGTTGCTTAGGGTCTTACTAATCTGCTGAGGCTGGCTTTGAACTCATGATCCTCCTGCCTTAGCCTCCCAAGCCACGGGGATTACAGGCATGTGCCATGTGAAGGAAAGAGTTTTAAAACCACAAAAAAGTCAAATAATTATTACTTCTTCTGTCACTGATGCATTTGCATAGCACTTCTCTTGTGTTAGTGCATCATAAAGTGCAAAAGATGGCCAGCTGCTTCCAAAGGAGACAATGTGCATGTTTTCTGATCTCCAGTCTATCTCCAGATGTATCAACAAATCGTCCAAAATGTCCTTGCTAGCATCAAAACCATTACCATTTTCTAAACAAGCACCTCAGTGAAGACATATTTCTCAACAAATATTTCATTCTTAAATGATGATACATCTACATTTTTTTCTGGGACAGTTTTATTATATTTTTAACAATTATATTGTAAAAATATAGGTCACTTGGCAGATGATAAAATAAGTTTTATTTATATTCTTTCTGGATATTTATCTGTCAATGGGATAATTTGATGAGCTGCATTAAGAGTTGACTATCATCTATAAAAGGATATTGATTTTATTGGTCCAAAGTAGAATTTTTATATATTCATACTCTGCATCAAACAATTTCTGACAGTAGTATATGTACTGGATAAAATATAAAATGATCAATAAAATATCCCACTTTTTTCCTCTCTTCCTTTACTTGCTCTTCCTTTGTTGAAAGTAAGTATATTAAGTAAGGTACTCTGGGTTCTTCATATTACTTAAGGACTGAGTGGCAGCAAGGCATTTTCTTACAAAACAGAAGACTAGAGAACTTGAAAAACAGATGTTAAGAATGCTGTTTTTAACATATTCTTTTATTGGTATGTAGTTGTACATATCAGTGAGATTCGTTGTTACATATTCACACATGCACACAATATAGCAGTCTAATTTGGCCAATCTCATTCCCTAGTATCTTCCTTTTCTTTACCCTCCTCCCACCCCAAGTCCTTTGCATCTACTACACTGATCTTTCTTTGATTTTCATGTGATTCCCTCCACACTACCTTTCTTTTCCAGTCTCCTCTGTACTTTCCACATACAAGAGAAAACTTACCACCCTGGACCATCTGAGTCTGCCTTATTTTGCTTGTAGTAATGTTCTTAGCTTCCATTTTCCTTCAAATATCATAATTTTATTTTCCTTTATGGCTGAATAAAGCTCCATTGTGTATATACACCACATTTTCTTTATCCATTCATCTGTTGATGGACACCTAGGCTGGTTCCATAGTTTGGCTATTGTGAACCATGCTGTTATAAACATGGTATGCATGTGTCACTGCGGTAAGATGACTTTAATTCTTCATAGTAAATACTAAGTGGTACAGATGAGTCATATGGTGGTTCCATGCCTAATCTTTTGCAGAGTCTCCATATTTATTTCCATAGCAGTTGTACTAATTTACAGTTCCACCCACAGTGTAAAAGTGTTCTTTTTTCTCTACATCCACTCTAGCATTTGTTATTATTTGTATTCTTGATGACTACCATTCCAACTTTTGTGAGATGAAATTTCAGTGTAGTTTTGATTTGCATCTCATTAATTGATAATGATGTTGAACTGTGGGGAGCTAGCTCCATGCTACGCCCTTAAGATGGCGACTAGCCATTGTGAAAAGTGTGTAAACGGGAGGGGCACAGAGGAAGGAGGGACTATGTGATTGGTTTACTGTGGGTTCCACAATCAGCTTATGAACAGAATTCAGGGAGCTTATGTGCCTTGTCACATGGACAGCTGCTAACTATGTGCATTGTCTCTGATTGGCCAAAAGGCCCTATAAGTTGAGTGCTTGTTCCACAATTAAACGAGTACTTGCTTTGACTGGTCTCCCTGGCGTGTCTGATTGTCCTATGGTGGAGGGCTGGCACGAGCAGCCAGTCGGCTCCAACTCTTCCTGACTTCCACTGCTAGGTGAATGTGGGGGTGCCTCTTCAACCTGCTGGTTGGGGATGGACTGCAACCCCCACAGTGAACATTTTTTCATATATTTGTTAGCTGTTTATATTTCTCCTTTTGAGAAGTATTTATTTAGTTCATTTGCCTAATCATTATCAAACATTATTTTCTAACATTTTATGTTAATTACTTTACTTTTGTGAGGGGAAGGAAGAAAAAGGAATAGAGCAAAAGTATCTTACATAAAAGATGAAATAATTTGAATTGATTCTTTCTAGGAAATTAATGAGTTAGTTCAAAAATGAATCACTATAAGATCCTAAAAACAGTCTATATTTTAAACTCACATGTTGGTGGATTATATACTAATTTCAAAAAATAACATTAGGAAATCAGAGGATGCTATGGTTTGAACATGTACCCCAAAGTTTATGTGTTGGTAACTTAATCCCCAAAGCAATGATGTCAGCATTCAAGAGGTGGCCTTTCAGACATTGGAGCAATATTGTTACATGGAGAGTGAGTTCATTATCCTGGAAGTGGGTCGTGGATAAGGAAGGTGTTTCCCTATAGCCCTCCATTCCTCCTATTCTCCTACTTTCTTGTGTTTTGCCTTTTGCTCTAGAAGGTTACAGTGAGAAGGCCCTCCCCAGAGGTGGGCCTCTTGATTTTGGACTTCCCAGTTTCTAGAGCTCTAAGAAACCAATCTCCGTTCTTCCTCACTCAGTCTTAGGTATCTATTACAGCAGCACAAAATGGGCTAAAACTGAGTATCCCTGGAAAACTCCAGCCTATATACAGTAGTGCAATTTTCTTTTTCTCATCATCTGACCTCATGTATGTGTGCGCATGTACATGTTGTTTGTATGCATGTGTGTGTGTGCATGTGGAGTTGGAGAGGGAGTGAGGGGTGTGGCTTGCTGATTAAGCCTCAGGATCTGAGGGTGGGACTGGTGGGGGCTCTCTAACTAGGTTCCAGGGTACCACTGTGGTTCATCATGGTCATAATATGGAGAGGACCCAGCATTTGGGGAGGAAAGTTCTCTCTCTAAGTAAACCTAGAGGGAATAAATGCATCTTGATATCCTGGCTAACTGAAGTAATCAAAGAATCTGCATATTCTGTGTTTCCTTAGTCTTATCCACTATTCATGCTTATACCCTGAATATTAGATAAGCATCTGCTATTTGTCAGCGGCTAAGTAAGTATTAATACTATGGGAGAAAAGAGGCAAGGTCCTTGTCCTTCTGAAATTAACAATCTGGTTCAGTTTGGGCAGAACAATTATGAGAGCAAGTTAATAATCATATACAAAAATGACTTCCTCGAGAGGATCCAAGATGGCAGCCTAGATGGACACTGCAATCCTACTCTCTCCGTGACCTGGGATTAAAGCAGTGAGAATATTGTTTCTCTGTGAGTTATTAAAGGACCTCCACAGCTGCTCCCACACAGGAATTCTGGCTACATGCCCGTGTGGGTCTCCAGGCCTCAGAGTTTGCACAAGACCCCAGCTGCTTGCCCACACAGAATCCACTCCCACCCAGGAGCCTGATACCAGGGTCCACACACCACTCAGGACCTCTGGTTGCTCACAGTTATCTCATAGTAGACAAAGGTGCCAAAAAATACATTGGAGAAAAGATAGCTTCTTTAACAAATGGTGCTGGGAAAACTGGAAATCCATAGGCAGCAAAATGAAACTAAGCCCCTATTTCTTACCATGCACAAACCTCACCTAAAAGTGGATCAAGGATCTGGGATCTAGGAATCAGACCAGAGACCCTGCACCTAATAGAGGAAAAAGTAGGCTCAAACCTTCATCATGTCAGATTAGGCCCCAACTTCCTTAACAAGACTCCTATAGTGCAAGAAGTAAAATCAAGAATCAATAAATGGGATGGATTCAAACTAAAAAGCTTCTTCTCAGCAAAAGGAACAATCGATGAGGTAAAGAGAGAGCTTACATTTGGGGAGCATATTTTTGCCACATGCACATCAGATAGAGCACTGATATCCAGGATATATAAAGAACTCAAAAAACTTAACACCAAAAAAACAAACAACCCAATCAATAAATGGGCTAAGAAGCTGAATAACACTGCTCAGAAAAAGTAATGCAATTGATCAACAAATATGTGAAAAAATATTCAATTTCACTAGTAATTAGAGAAATGCAAATCAAAATTACTCTTAAGATTTCATCTCACTCCAGTCAGAATGGCGGTTATCAAGAATACAAGCAGCAACAAGTGTTGGTGAGGATGTGGTGAAAAAGGTACATTCAAACATGGCTGTTGGGACTGAAAATTGGAGCAACCAATCTGGAAAGCAGTATGGAGATTCCCCAGAAAACTTGGAATGGAACCACCATTTGACCCAGCTATCCCACTCCTCGGTCTATATCCTAAAGACTTAACAGCATACTACAGTAATGCAGCCACTTCAATGTTCATAGAAGCACAATTCACAATTACTAAACTGTGGAAGCAACCTAGATGCCCTTCAATAGATGAATGGATAAAGAAACTGTGGTATATATACACAATGGAATATTACTCAGCATTAAAAGAGAATAAAATCGTGGTATTTGCTGATAAATGGACAGAGTTGGAGAATATCATGCTAAGTGAAGTAAGCCAATCCCAAAGAACCAAAGACTGAATTTTCTCTCTGATTAGGGGATTCTGATCCATAATGGGGGTGGAGGTGTGGAGCATGGGAGAAATGGAGGAACTCTAGATAGGGCAAAGGGGAGGGGGGGACGGGAGGAGGCATGGGGGCAGGAAAGATGGTGGAATAAGATGGACATCACTAACCTAGGTACATGTATGAAGACACAAATGGTGTGACTCTACCTTGTGTACAACCAGAGAAATGAAACATTGTGCTCCGTGTGGGTACTGTGACTTGATATGCATTCTTCTGTTTTAAAAAATAAAAATAAAATAGGACAAAAAATATAAATGCTGGGGATGTAGTTCAGTGGTAGGGGATCCCTGATTTCAAACCCAGTACTGCAAAAATAGAAAGGAAAAAGAAGATAAAATATAAATAATTCAAACTTACATTTTAAAATAACTTTGTATTTATCTCAAATAAATTACAGTGAAATAATATTAGCATACAAGTCAATTCTCTATGCCTTTTTATTGACTTGATGGGAATATTTTTTCTAACATGTAAAAAAATACAATGCCTCATGCCATTAGAGAAAGAAATGGAAATTTAGAAATTAGTTTATAAAAGAAAACAGCTAAAAATGAATGGTTTGTGGTCATTTTTTGCATTCTTTAATTCCAATAGTCTATTCTATTATAACTACATTTTCTATGGTTTAAGCTAAAAAATAAAGTCCATGGAAACCACAATATAAAAATGACCGGAAATAATTTTAACATTTTTTTCTTAGATTTTAGCTTAAGAAACCCCAAAAGCGGGCTGGGGTTGTGGCTCAATGGTAGAGCGCTTGCCTACCATGCATGAGGCACTAAGTTCGATTCTCAGCATCACATATAAATAAATGAGTAAAATAAAAGTCCATCAACATATAAAGAATATTAAAAAAAAAAAAAGAAACCCCCAAAGCCCAGCCTCAGCCTGAGTTGGGTGGGGTTTATTCCAACTATGATCCCACAAGCAGGAGCCGGGGAATGAAAGGACCAGGAGGGACAAGATTGAATAGAGGAGGGACAGCTATACACAGTGCAGCATAGACTTGTCTGTCTACTATTGGATGCTACTGGTTCCTGGATCTGAAGGACCTTCTTAGAAAACTGACAGATGACCTAGATTGCCTTCTGAAGGTTGAAATTGCACAGCAATCTGTCAACACTGGTCAAGATTTGCCTCGTGGATCATAAACTCTCACCACATCAAAATTGTTGATGTATGTTCAAGAATTCCAGACTGCGAGTGTCAGAGGAGGAGCTTTATAGGGACTGAGGCAGGACATCTCTGATTATACCCATACAAAGTGGGTCAAAATCTGTGCATAACTCTTTCCTGTAATGCTGACTGATATCCAACATGGGGCCAAGTGGGTCTATAGTATAGATAAGAGATATGTATGTGTATGACATTAATATCTGTGTTATGTTAACAATAAATAGGGCACATCTAAAAAAAAGAAAAAGAAAAAACAAAAATAAGTTCCTCTTCAGGAAATCACACAGAAGTCTGAGAGACTGTAACTAGTGGGACGCAGTCCCCGGGTGTCCCGAAAAGCTTCCTAACAGAGGGAGTTGTTTGAACTACGACTGGGAAGATGAGTAGGTGCTATTTATCTCCACAAAGGATTTGGAAAGGGTATTGTAGGAAGAAGGAATAGCAGGTTCCAAAGTTCCAAAGCAGGAAAGGAACATGGTTCACTTAAGGAACTGAAAGTTGGACAATTTGTCTGGAATAAAGAGAAAGAAGAATTGCACAGCATGGCGCCAGAGCCATTGACAGTGACCAGGTTTTGTCTGCAGAATTGTGGGAAGTGATTGAAGTGCTTAAACAGAAGTGAGGCATGATTAGATCTGTCATCCACAAAAGGCTCCTGTGGATCGAGGTCTAGAGGACCCAGGAGTGGACGTGCAGAGATCAGTTGGCAAACTATAGGAGGGCCACAGGAAAATTCATAATGGATAGGACCAGAGCAAGTGAAAAAGATTCATGAGCTATCTGGGGTGGGGGGTAATCTGCTATTGGAGTCTACAAGTAAGTTTTGAAGGAAAAAGATAATAAAGTAGAAGCCATAGCAAATTTGAAGGATTGTCTCATTTATTCTCAGGAGGTATTTGTTTTGGAGAGGCTGAGTTTGAAGAACTTTTGGACTGTGCAGATCCAGAGCACCAGGAAGAAACTGCAGAAGGGTGGGAGGTGCGGGTGGGGGATGGTCAATTCTAAAATCAGAATGACATGGAAGCTGAGATAAAGACTGGAGTGCTCGTTATTAGGAATGTGGAACTTATTGGCGTCTAAGGAGAGCAGCTTCCGTATTACAGAAGGAACACAAGCAAGCAGATGAGAGGGAAGCAGAGAGCCCATGTGGACAGAGCTGGGTGGGCAGATCTGCCAAGTCCCTCCCCAGCAATCCCATCCAGGAGAGAAGCAGCGGTCGAGAAGAGTCGAATATAAAACTGTAGAAAATGGCTAACCTAGAAAAGTGCACGAGTCATCAAGATCTCCTGAATCCAAACAGGCATTTGACTACTGCAACCTGGGACCCACTGAGGCATGGCTTGATCTACCTCTGCTCTAACCTGTCTGCAGCATGTGGATTTGCAGCAGTAGCAGCTGTGTTTTGATCTCCTCCACTTCAGTATCATCTCTGAAGCAGCTCTAGGCTGCTGATAGCTCTGCTCTGTTCCTTTGCTACTTAGCTTTTTAGCACCTTGCTCTTTTCTGGTTAAAAATTCAGCAAATGCATCAAGTAGGAGGAATTCCCTGAGTTTGGAGATACTTCCCGCCTCTCTCAAGAAGCTGGCTCTTTCAGAGCTTGCAAGCAGCAAGGCCCAGCTTGTGCCTTTCCTTCCCTTGGAGAGGCTAAGGAAAACCTCTTGCTGCTGTTCTTGCATTCCCGTCACTGACAGCCCTCTCTAACTCTCTGCTGTACACCAACGGGAGTGTCCTGAACAGAAAAGCAGCTCACGTGATGCCAGCTGGTGTTTCTTGGGCTTGCTTTTCTCCAACATTTTGTCCTCTCAAATGTTTGCCTCTTCAGAAGCTCTGTAATGTATTTGAACAAATTGATTTTCTTTTTTATTTGATTCTTCCTGTTGTTCTCAGTGGGAGAGTGGCTTTACTGGTCACTCTTCCATTATATTCCAAGTTAGCAGAGTTCTGCTTCATCTAACCTTAAATATCATGATTAATTAAGTAAAATCTCAAAAGTTGAGCACACTCTTGTTTTATACAGTTAGAATAGTGGTGATTTGCTCAATATTCTGATTTTTACATAGAATCCTTTAAAATTATATGCTGTTAGCATTCAATACCTAACATAAAAGCAAAGTTCTCTTAATTAAAACACTATTCTGCTCTTGGGGACAGAGCACAACTTTCTAACTATAAACAAGGACCAGAGCTTTGGGTTCAGCATACAATCAGTGCATGGGTTGAGAACTGACCCAGGAAGGAAAGTGTGTTTTCCTCATTCCAGGGAGTACAGGCACTAAAAGGTGCCAGATGGAGGTTTTATGGCTAACAATGATCACTTTAATCTTCATTGTGTTTTACAGAGAAGCTTTAAATTGACAAAATTTACAGAATTAAATTTTGCACTTGCTTGAGCTTATTTTCTAAGAAGTTCTTGTTAAGAGCATCACAGGGAGCCATTGAAGAGCATCATTTCCCAAGTGTGAAGTTGAAGAGAATTCAGTTTTTTGATAAAAGAATGTGATCCTTAGCACATTTCAAGTCCCTGGCCCTATTTTCACGCTCCTCCTTCCTTTTTCCTTTTCCATGTCCCCTCCCTCATTCTATTGCCCTCCCTAGTGCACTGTGGATATGAACTATGTGCTGGAACATTCCAGGACCCTACTGTCTACAATTCTGTATTTCCTTTGCAAGTTTCCATTAAAAATGGAGGATTAAATAAACTTGGTACTAGCAGACAGCTAAGTGTCTATTTCTGTACGGTAACTTGTAATTCTTTTGAGGATACCAGCGAGGATCGTTTTCCACTTGCTGAACACCAGGAGCGGATCTGTCCTTAGTAAAACAGGATGGGGAAATCTTGCAAGTTTAAATAATTCAGCTCTTGTTTTCTGCTTTAGTGTTTAAGGAAGGAGAATAAAGTATAGGGTGATAGTTTGTATTTTTTTCAAATACTGAAATGGAGCCTACACAGACTCTAAACCCTAACTTGGCACATTTGTGTGGATGTGTCTGTAGGTCAGTGTGAAGCATGAGGCATGGTGCCCAGTCAATCGACAAGGCTATTAGAGTAGGAGGATTCTGGCAATTTTCTCAATTCCTCCAGCTCTATAAAAAAGAGGACTGTAACAATAAATAGATTGTCTGCAAAGATATTTTCTAAAGCACAAATCAGAGATTGTACATAAAAAGTACTTTATAGCCCCTAAATACTAGGTAAATGTTAGATTTTATAACAACTAATAATTAATGATAATGACAATGCCAATAAAAAGTAACTAAAATCTTAAAGAACATGGTAAATTCCAAACTACAATTTAATACTTTTGTGGAGTAGACAATGAGCCTTAAATGGAGACAGCTGAATTTATAAAATAGTATTTTTGTAACATGTCGGTATGAAAACCTTATTCTCATCATCATTAAATCTTACCCTTATCACCCCAAATTAAATTTGCCATAGTAGTTATATACTTCCAATACTTTAATTTGCTAATGACCCACCATCCTCTTTATGTTTTAAAGTTTTTTATATCTTTGTTTTACTTATTTATTTTTATGTGATGCTAATGATCGAACCCAGTGCCTCATACATGCTGGGGAAGCGCTCTACCACTGAGCCACAACCCCAGCCTCCATCCTGTTTATTTTTTGTGTCCATGAACACTTGGATTCCAATGGCCTGTTGATTCCATAAAGGTGAAACCTGGATCGTCTGCAGGAGTCTTGGTTAAAGCTTCATTTCAGTCTGAGTTGGCATTTGGGAAGCAATTCCTTCCACAACTCTGTCCTACGTGTAGTTCATGCTTCTTTTTAGTCTCTATTTTCTGGAATAATTATATAAACTACTTATTATATACTTTGACCCATCCTTTTTATTCCTAAAATATATTTATTCGTCTGTCCAAATGTATGATTCCCGCAAATGGTCGTCTCAATGTTTCTGAGAAACTATTTCTGCTTTTTGAAAGCATGGCCGTAAGGTTATGTAAAAGAACATAAAAATAAAGCTCAGCTGAGAAATCATGAGCTCCATGAAATAAAACAAGTAATACAATAGGGATATTCAGCACAAAGCACAAAGTTATATCATGTAAGTATTTATCTCCCTGGAGATTGAAAGTATTTCTGTTCTTCAAGGTCAAGGCAAGGGTAAATTTAGGAGCAGGAATAAAGATATGCCTCTCCTGACAAGGAAGCCCTGCCTTGTGGAGTTGATGACTCCCAGGGAAACTGTCTCTGGTCCTGCTCATCTTTCCTAAGCTGATCCTGGGAACCTGGCTGGTCACAGACACTGTGTGGTGCAGATGGACCAGAAGCACCCATATCCCCCAGGACAAGAGGCCCAGGGAAATGACTCACCTCCTTTACACAGCTGTGAAAATCCAGCTGTTGTGGATTTTTGCCAAACTATAAACTACTTTATCTTCTTCTCCCCTTTTCTCTTCCCTTGTGCAGATATAGTGGGGGTGAGTGGGTGGCTGAGATGGTGCAGCAGAGAGCTGTGGAATGTCTTTATTAGTGTTGGTGTGCACACGTGATCCATCAGACACAGGTGACTAGGAATGAACAACAGGAATGGGAAGAGGACTCCCTTAGCTGCCAACTTGACAACCTGTTCATCTGGGCCTTGGTCTGCGATGGCCCTTTTGAGTCTACATGTTTTCCTTTTACCTCATGTGTTTTTGAGTTCCTTGACTCACAGATTTCCCAATCTCTCACAATTGTCTCTGGGTAACACAGCCCATGTGACAGGCGACGTCTCCATGAGTTAATGTCCTGCTGCAATTGTTACCCAGGGGTGTGCTGCCTGGTGTGACCTCTTACTGTCTGAGCAGTGTTCCCTCAAGCCCTGTGACTGGCACTGGACACAGCCCCACCTGGGTACTGAGCACAAGGAATGAAAGATCACGTTGTCCGAGGAAGTTGTTAATCCTATTGTGTTCGTTAGTGTGAAGGAACACTTTTGAGACTGTAGAAAAGAAATCCCTCTGTATTTTGTTGAAAAGGATATTGGAACTCCTAAAAAATAATGCAATAAAAGACATACTGGGCATATATGTTGACATGAACTAAAGGGTGTTCACTGTACACCTACAAATAATAAGTCATGAAGGAGAAAAAGATAAAAAGGCATAGCCTCTGTTTTTAAGAAATTTAGACACTAATTCAGACACAAATGACTGGTTTCAGACAGATTGAACACATTATTTTGTTATGGTAGAGTATCATCATTCAGAGAATGAAAGAACTATTTTAATTGGCAAAATCAGTACTTCAGGGAGGTGACAGGATTTGAGTAGAGATTTACAGAATTTCAGATTGTAGAGTTGGGGTTGGGAAGGCATGCTGTTCAATATAAAGAGGTAAATGTGAGAAAAAAAGCAAGAAAATGATCAGATAATGAAATCGTCCATGTGCCTCATCTTGCTGTCAAGGAAGTAGAACCTAGCGTTGAATGCAGATATTAAATAAATGAATAACTATCCTTACAATAGATGGTCTGAGAAATCTGCATATCTCAAAAAGCCAAACATGGACAGAAAGACCTCACACAGAGGGATAAGCTGAGTCTAACAGTGTATACTGGTTTGGGGAATGGGCCCCTCACATATGGTCATCTATACAGGAAATCAGAACGAACTCGATGAGCATCATGTCCATAAAGCAGACCTAGGGTTCTGGTGGGATATTTCCATAGTGAACTGATAAGTCCTTCTTTTCCATATTCAGGATTCTTATGTTACCCCACCCTTTAAGTGACAACGGACAAGCGGAAACTCTGCTCTTTTATTGTTACATCATGCTCATCCTCTATGTTAACAAGTTTGAAAGAATGACCTGGCTTGACAGCTTGCAAGTCATGTTTATGTGACAATATATTCATTTTGTTATTTATGCTAGTGATAGACCACGATGCCAGCTTTACTCAAATGAGCTTTGTTGTAGCGTCCTGGGATGGATAAGGAGACTGAGGTTCCAAAGGGAAAAGGGGAGGGGAGGGAAGGGAAAGGGGAAACAGAACTGACATTTTTTGAACATTTGCTTGTGTTAGCATCGTGACACAGAGCTAGCATCTGCTGCCTGAGTTCATCTCACAAAGCCTTTGGCTGCTAGGTGTTGTAACAGAGAGCCAACATTGGAATGCAAACTTCTGGCTTCAAAACAATACATATCTTCCTAATTTAAGTTGCATACACGAGCACCTGTGTAGACACGTCCCTTTCCAAGTTTAGTTCTATTTGCTGCACATCTGCTGGTCAAACTCGATACTCTAACCCTTGATTCATTCACAATCTTTTTATAATCGGACAGGCTTTGATTAATTCCCAAACTAGTAGCTTAATTATCATTCATTTTATCTGACCTAATGCAATTCACTTAGCATATTAATTTTATCAGGACCATAACACAAAGCAAATGTTAATATTGGTGATTAAAAAAATGTTTTCCATGTTAAACACTTCATATGATTTGCAGGTTCCCATAGACTGCAATCATACAAGTATTTTCTGACACAGATATTGCTGTCTCGTTCTTTCACTGAACTCATAGCGACTCACTCTGATGTGCTATTTTGAGGCAGGGCTGTCTTGACTGCTGGCTCATGCTGTCACTCTTTCTTCAGACCTATGGACATTTCTCATATCAGAGGTGACATTTTCCTCCCTGGTTCCACACTTGAAATCTTTGTCCAATGCATGTCTTCAAACTTACAGTGCAAAGGTAACATGGGTGCAATTGAGGATAGGTATCATGGCAATTATAAATGATACCTAGAATGGGTGAGGTTAAGTTTATAACCCAACAGTTCAGAGTAGCTGCATAGAAATTACAAATACACTAAAAATTTTGTGGGAATCAACAGGCAATTAACAGGGTTATTTTCCTCCTACAATACTATTTCACTGTAAAGGACCATAGACCCAAATGAGACCTACAGAGGAAGTGTGTGATGTGGCTGAACAATTTTATTCTCTTTCAAAGAAAATAAAAAGGCAGTGTAGCTGCCTTCCACCCACTAATGCATTTCCTTCAGTACACTCGAAAAACACTTGGTCTTTCACCATGACATTGAAACACTCTTAATTTTTAAAATAATGCCTTCAACAGAGCATTCTTTAGAAATACAGTTCTCTGTGATTAGGTTAGTTCTCAGCTAAGTCACAGCTGACAGCATCTTGCTGTGTATCCCTAAGACCAGAAAACAATGTTAGAACTATAGACACCACTATTTGTGTATTTGTGTGTGTGTGTGTGCATGCATGCACACACATGGGTGAGGCCAACATCTTTTTTATTGGTTTATTATTGCACACAATAATGGATACATGGTGATGTATTCCGACACCCACATAGCATGACTTACTCAATTTCACCCTTCCTCCTCCTCCTGGTCTTTCCTCTACTGATCTCCTATTTTCAAGGGGTTTCTACTCACCTCTTCTTTTTCCTTTCTGGCTTCCACATGTGATAGAAAAATATGACCCTTGACTTTCTAATTTGGGCTTATTTCACTTAACATTATGCTCCCAAGATCCATCCATTTTCCTGCAAATGACTTAATTTCATTCTTCTTTATAGATGAATAAAATTCACCTGTGGATATATACTACATTTTCTTTATCAATTCATATGTTGATAGAAACCTAGACTGGTTCCATAATTTGGTCTTTAAGAATTGGTTGCTTTAAACATGGGTATGCATGTATCCCGATAGGGGGCTGACTTTGGCTCTTTGGGGTAAATACCAGGGAATGGTGTAGCTGGATAATAGGTGATTCCATATCTAGTCTTTTGAGGAAACTCCAGACTGATTTCCATAGTGGTTATATTAATTTACAATCTCACCAACAGTGTAAAGGTGTTCCTTTCCCCCATATTCTCTCCAGCATTTATTATTGTCAGTATTCTTTATGATTATCATCTTAACTGGAGTGAGATGAAATCTCAGTGTAGTTTTGATTGAGATTTCCCTAATTGCTAAAGATGCTGAATATTTTTTCATATATTTCTTGGCCATTTATATTTCTTTTTGTGAGATATCTGTTTAGTCTGTTTGCTCATTTATTGCTTAGAGTTGTTGGGGTTTTTTGGTGTTAAGTTTTTCAAGTTACTTGTATATTCTGGATATTAATTCTCTGTTGGAAGAGTTCAGCTGGCAATGATTTTCTCCCATTCTGTAAGACCTCCCTTCATACTTTTGATTTTTTTCTTTTGTTGTGCAGAAAGAAGCTCTTTAACTTTATGTCATCCTATTTATTAATTCTTGGTCTTATTTCCAGAAATTTAGGAGTCCTACTGAGGAGATTGTTGCCTACACCTATATGTTGGAGTTTTGACCCTGGTTTCTTCTAGCAGGTACAGAGTTTCTGGTCTAATTCTTAAGTCTTTGATCTACTTTTGTGTAGGGCAAGAGATAGGAATCTAGTTTCATTCTTCTACATATGAATTTCCAGTCTTTCCAACACCACCTGTTGAAAAGGCCACATCTTTTCTCTAATATGTGTTTGGGGATTTTCCTAACTAGTATAATTATAATTTTCCTTCATTTTGGTGTTATTCATGGAATTTAGAGAGTTTAACAAAATGCTTATTCAGCCTTTTAAACAAGTTCAAGGGGCTGTGTACATGACTCAGTAGTAAGTGTCTACCTAGCTCTCATTAGGCCCTGAGTTCTATCCCCAGCACTGTCAAAAGAAAAAGTAAAATAAAATAAACAAGTGTACAATTAATTTATCTGAAAGCCAGATAGAGGCAAAACTTTAATTATTTCCTAAAGTTTGGTTTGTGTATGTTTTAGCTCATGAAGTTCGCGATCCCACAAATTAAATATGTGCCTATGTGAGGGGGCCAAGTATACTTTTCTGCGAGTATTGATACTTGTGGCTTTCCCGAAGAGGGCAGTGCCTTCAATGGAAGACAACTCTTAGGATAAAAGTGTGGCAGCACCAGTGATCCCAGGGACAGATTCAGTCATACTTGACTGCTTAGCACACCAGGACAAATTCTCTTTTTGCTTGCTATCAGTATTGAATTCTCTTAGCCTATTGTTAAAGTGCCACCTTGATCTAGTTTTTCTCAGTGGATAATTTCAGAAAATAGAGACCTGCAGCTTTAAACTTTCAAAAACATTTGTACGCTGTGTAAACATTCGATTTACATTTACAATTCCTGTAGAGGCACGATGGAAATGGTGGTTTTGCTAGCTGTATCCGAAGTTATTTTTAAGGAAGGAGGTCTTTCTTTAGGATGATATCCCATAAGTCCCTTTCCAAGGTGAGGTGGAAAGAATCGGAGGAGAAAAATTGTCAAAGTTTCTGTGTAAGAAGAGAACATGAAGGGATTGGGGAAATCAAGGGTACATAGAGTCAGGGCAGAGTTTGGGATCTTATTAGCGGAAACTGCTGAACTAAGAGTGGAGATTTCTAGTTTTTCTTTTAACATGTCCACTGTGTGATTTCATGAGGTCTCTCTCCTGATGGTCATAAATTTCCACAAAGCACCAATCCCCAATTTCCATGTGTGCTTCTCATTTAGGGTGAAGCCGAGGCATGGACAGGAACATCTGCTCTCCATGCTTCCCTGGTAAGCAGATGGACAAGTGAGTGAGTGCATGGGTGACTGTATGGTGTGTGTCCTCTGTGACCACAGCTCCCCATTACCTAGGCCACACTTTAACATGGAGGACCACACAGGCTCTGGAAATACCAGGCCAGCCCCACAGGCATTAAATGGCCTCTGACTGTGACATTTTTGTGAGTTCTTAGGTTCGCCTTTGGCCATTTTTCATCTTGGTCTTTCTGCTACCCCTAGTTGTGGCATCCATTGGCCATTTCCTGTTTTCTTTAGTGCACTGAGATTGCACTGTAGGTTCAGAAAACAGGGCACTATTTAAAAATCACATCAGAAATAGTGAATAAGATGTGTTTTAAGTCTGGACAGTGTGTGTCTGTGAGGTGTCAGTGTGTGGTTCTATATTTTGGTTACTTAGTAGCCAGTTTTCTCTCCTTGCATCTCAGATATAGGTATGATCTGAATAATTGATATTATCAAATAAATAGGAGGAGATTCTACTTGGGGACACGTTGAAGTGATGTGGCACAAAAGAAATAGAAAAAAGTGTTGGTTATAAAAAGCCCAGGAGGGAAAAAGCCCAGGAGATGATGCTTTATAAGTATAAGTATTAACAATGACACACACACGGCAAGTATCTTGGAGTAGCCAAGTGGATGGAGTGAAATAAATGCACATGCTATTATTCCCCTCAGTCGGTACACGCAGGATAACTCAATGGGTACTGAAAAATATTTTCTCCTGAAAATGACACTTTATTTTATTTTTTTCTTGCTTATGGACATCATTGCCATACTGCATGTTAAGGAGGAGTAAATTCACAGTGAGCGGAACAACACATTAACGTAGAGTCTTAAAAATAATCCTATGTGTGGGAGAACACTGTTGCTTTTAACTTCATCAAGCCAATTGTTGAGGAAACATCTGGAATCTGATGCCAGGGGACTCTAGAGCCAGGGACTCGTACAGTGACATTGTGTTAAAATGCAGTAGTGTAAGTGGGATGTGCTTGAAAAAAAAAAGTGCATGTTTTAGAGGCTGGGGATGTAGCTCAGTTGGTAGAGTGCTTGCCTAGCATGCACACGGCCCTGGGTTCAATCCCCAGCACCCCCCCACCTCCAAATGCACATTTTAGTCATTGCCTTGAGTTGTATCCATGGGCTTTTGTGTGGAGAAAGAACATGAGAGATAAGAAGGAGAATTCAGTTTTCATGACAAGACTAATTAAGTCGTGGGCACATCTAGACTGGCTCCCAAACTGAGTCACTGCAGATCTGACCTGCTCGTGTCAGCATTGTTAAGTAAAGTCACTGAGGGGAGAAATCATGTGTATTCTGTATCCCCATCGATCAAGATAAGCATATGCAATGGAAACTACTGAATTAATGGATAGCTTATTTCCCAAGAAATAAATGATGACAAAGTTATTGGAAGCAAAATTCATTCA
This sequence comes from Geosciurus inauris, assembly GCA_004024805.1. Taxonomy (NCBI): domain Eukaryota; kingdom Metazoa; phylum Chordata; class Mammalia; order Rodentia; family Sciuridae; genus Geosciurus; species Geosciurus inauris. Next base: position 37,685 of record PVHX01002225.1, read on the forward strand.
GAAAAGAGAGCTCAGGGGTTTGAAGAACTGTTTGTGGAATGCCAACCGACATTGGTTCAGAGAACTCCAAGGCCCTGTAGTTACACAGGACACAGTGGCTGCCTTCAAGAAGGCATGTGTTTCTGCCCCCATGCAGCTTGACCATCAGGGCCAGGGCCAGGGTCATTTGTGTGTGTTCCCAGGCATTCTAAGGAGGCATGACTTCTATAAGTCACGGTCAGCTCCCCCTGACTCTGATTGAATTTACCATCCTTACATGCGCCTTCTCATGCTTTCATCAAAGGAAAATTTTTAAAGGTGGGGTTTTTAAAAAATTATCTTTTTTTGCAGTTCCAAAGCAGCACTTTCAAAATACATACAAATGAGTTTCTTTAAAAAGGTATCAGCAAGGATTGTGTTCAACATGGGTCTCCTTGACCCTGACTCCCTTTCCAATTACTGAACACTTTGCTTTCCATTTGATGCTTCCTGGTGCTGTTTGAAGTTTCCCAGGCATGTACTGCTTTATCAATCAGAGAAAACAAGAAAGATATTAGAGCTTCGAGCTATCATCTAAGGGGATGTGTCAAGTCAATATGTTCTCAAAAGAGATTTCCAAATATTAAATATGACGTATGTGCACTACTGAGAGAACTGTGAGGAATTTAATTATTTGTGAATCAGAGTGGAGACAGTAGAAATAATCCCCAACCCCATGCCCCCGTATAATTAAGACTGCACTACTAATTAAAAAGCAGGAGGCTTTGTCCTCCAGACCTTGAATGGAACACTAAACTGCTCCCACACTGAGGCATGAACATTTATTTTACTCAATAAATTATTGCAAAAGTGGACTTTGAGTATAAAAGAAAGAATTTTTGAAAGACATCATTCAAAAAGCAGTGACTGGACCTCAGAATTCAATTGTCATTTGGGTGGCCCTTAATCTGACCCAAGCATGACTCCTAATTTTATGTTATTTTTCTGGCTCCATCCCTCTCCCAGGCATAGCTCTAATTTTTAGGTATTTCTCAGCCCTGTTGCGGGAAGCCATCTGCAGAATGCATGTGGAACTCACTCGTCTCTGGGCACGCAGCTCGGGAGGAGGTGGGGCTGGCATTTTGAACTTTCCTTGGCTTTCTACAGCTAAGACTGCCCAATGGATGTGCCCTGACTCTTCCCCTCTGCTAGCAAAGTCCTCACTGCAGTACCAGAAATGGGTGTATCCCGTTAGGAACTGAGCCAGCCTCCCTGCCCCCACCTCTTTCCTAACTTGGTAAAGAATATTTAATGGAAGGCCTTTGAATGTCCCTGATATAAATAAAGCACACATGGGCTCCATTTTGTTAGATGCTAGATGCCAGACTTGTCTGCTTTGCAGACCTGTCCTGCCCCTGCTTTTTGAAACTATATTTTTGTGTTCCATGGTTATTTGCGGTTTCATTTCTCTTAGCTTTTATTGCTCAGCCAGCCCATTGCACCTAAGGGAACTTCCTCTCCACTGCCCGTGTGAGACGTGAGTGGCACCCGGTCACAGGTCAGTCCCAACTGCCAAGGCTGAGGGCCCAGTGGGATGAGAATCAGGGATGTGATTCAGTTGTGCTTGGCTCTGTGACCTTGACATCGTATCTCCTTCCTTCCTACTACCTCACTCGCCCAGAAGGGCTTGCACATCTCCTTTATGACCCTTCATCTACTGATGCTCATTATTTATAAACAACTCTAGTCAAGCACTTTACGGGATCTTTAAGAATGTTGTTAAAACTTCATTCCTGGAAGAGTGATGGTCACCCAACAGGGACAAATATATTTGTTGATTGTAGCACTACTTTAATGGATCTTTCACACACACACACACACACACACACACACACACACACACAGAGGCAATAGCACTGCTAATTCTATTTACAAAGTATTAATGGAGGGCATGATGCCATAAATGAAATGAACTGCATCTGAGAGCATCTTTCTAAAGGCTCTATTGTTAATGATCCTGTCTACATGGAGTTTCTGGGAAAGGTATTTATTTATGTGTTTGTTTGTTTATATTTTTGGTATTGGGGATCAAACAGGGCCTTGTGCATGCTAATCTCATGTTCTACCACTGAGCTTTATCCCTGTCCCCTGCAGAAAGCTTTTAAGTGACTAGATGTTAGAGACACACAGTCATAGCAGCCAGCTTCAATGGTGTCCCCAGCGATTCTCATCCGCCCGCCAATGGAACAGGGCTGACTTGTGCAACAGCAGGAGCCTGGGGACAATATCACAGTGCCTATCTTTCTAATTTGGTCACTTGCTCTGGGAGAAGCTGGTGTCATGTATGAAGACCTCCAGGTAGCACTATGGAGAAATAGTTGGACAAGAAGCAGAGTTCCTTGCTGATAGCCAGCATTTGCTTGCCAGCAGGTGAGCAGGCCCCTAAGATGTCAGATACGGTCCTTCAGCACAGTCAGATCTGCAGGTGACTCCAGCCCTGGACAGCATCTTGACCTCAAACCTTAGGATCTGAGAAGTCCTGAGCTAGAACTACCCTGCTAAGCCTCTCTCAAACTCCTCACATACAGGAAACATAATATAATAAATGTTTAGTGTTTTAAAGTTGTTAGGTTTGGGTACATAATTGCTTATACAGCAAGAGGTAACTAATACAGCTATATTTATGAAAGAAATCACCATAACTTTTAAAAATCTTTCATTCAATCATATTACAGCATGGAAATTTATTTCAAATTAAGGGAAAAAGATTTTCTCACAAAATCAAACTACTGTATATGACGTTATAAACCACAAAACTCTGTAGGGCAGGCATATCTAACTATTTCCTGACCTGATCATTTTTTTTCTAACAATGCTAGGAGTCAACATAAAATGTCTCATTAGTGCATAGTTATGGAAAGTTAATCTTAGGAATAGTTTTACAGCTTTCAATTAAAAAATACCATGAATATTTAATTCAAGTGATGTTAAAATGTACCTCTTAATTCTGCTATTCCCAGATTAACATAATTTAATTTTAATAAAATATCTTCAAAATTAAAATATGAACCACAAAGATATGCATATAATTTATCTGATAACAAAGTGGTATATGCTGCTAATATTTGACCTGCTGTACTTCATCTATTTTCTTAAAATTTTTTTGTAAATGGGAACCATGATGGGCACCATTAGAGGGTGAGGATCCATCTTCTTCTAAGTTAGAAAGATAGACTGACATAGTTCATTTTTCTCATAACTTTTATACTGGAAAAGAAATGCAAAAAGAGATAATAGTGTTTCTCCCATCTTTATTGTAATCGGACTCTATCTTTCTTCTATTTGATTTATTCAAATAAGATGCCATAGTGTTTCTTTCCAGCATGCAGCTCATATACAATATCTACTCCACACTCTTCCCAAAGAATTTAATATGTGCCTCACAGAAAAGCTGCACTGTTTTCCTTTTCTCAATCAACATATTATTAAGAATTCTGAGGCATAGTATCTCAGGAGGTTAGATGGTAACTGAGTGAAATATTAATTGCACAAAATTTAAAAGAAACAAACTCTGAAGGCTGACCTGGCTATTTAACCTATTTTTCTTGATCAGAATTAAAAGGTCTCTTTTGGAAGCTTATCTCTCAACAAGTACTAATACTAGGTGGGGTCGTTTCTTGGTTGTTAGAAAAAGAGTAAATGCATTCCCCAGTTATTAGCAGTTGCTGAGTCTTTCCAGCTACCCGACAGTGTAGGGAAGGGAGATCCCATGTTCCTCATCTAGTTCCCTGGATTCTGACAAACACTCCGAGGCTTCTCTGGGTAAAAGACATGCTGAGAGTACATGTTCTTCTGCAGTCACAAGAGCACAGGGTCCTTTCTCTTCTGTTGTTTCTATGTCTTCCTTGATACTTATTGATAATTTCTTAGCCACAGTAAAGTTTGGATCAACTGGACTTGGTCAGCTCTGACCAGTTGTCATGGATACATTTCTTGATCGCTCTCAGACTCATTTACTCTCCTTCAGAATGGGAGCAATGGTATCTAACATGATTTCTAGAAAATATGACTCTGGTTCTTTTACCTTAAGAAAGGAAACATGAACCACAGAGAAGATAATGGAACTGGGCAATAACTCCTGGGCTCCATTGGCTGCAATGTCATGTTCCCAGGAACAGACCTGTTCTCAGGTATCAGAGTTCCACTTTAGGATCACAGTTTCCTGCCAGGTGTCTCGAAAGCTGGAGAGAGTGGTGTAGGGGGTTCCATGCACGTGGCCAGCAGGGAGTGGACTTATCCACCCACCATCCCTTTCCTCAGCACAAAGCACTGCTTACCGTGAAGTACAATGCTATTCCCTCCACTGTGTCAGAATTTGGGTTCAATTCATTCATGTGAATAATGCTTTCATATAATTTAGAGATGATATTTCATTTTGGTATTTGAGGTCTTTTGGAAATGGAGTCATATGAGAAATTTGTGAATGCTTAATTTGAGCACAAATGACCTCAAAGGTTAATATAGGCTTCCCTTTTAAAGCCAGAAAATGAAATACAGCTAAACAAATCTGTTGTTCTTATGAAAACATTTGTTCTCAACTTTAAGAAGGGATTAAAAATCAAATGTTCTTTCAATAGATTCTTTTTCCTTTATCTCAAATGTCCTAAGATTTTATTTCCAAGCAGCAAAATGATTACATATGATGAACTGGACGTAGAACAACTAAATAAAATATCAAATAAAAATGGCTTCTTTGGACAAAATTTTCACTTTCTATAGGTTTTGTTATGGAAAAAGCCTATACATTTTTACTCAGAAGTCAGATATTTGAGATGAGGTATATTCTACCACCTTTTTCATTTGTCAAATTTATAAATTCATTTTGATTTTTAATATCTAAAAATATATTAACAATATTTAGTATGAGAAAAGAAAATACATTTATATGTCCTCTTCAAAATTCAGGAAAAAGAAGTTCAGTGTTCCACTGGGCAAGAATGTTGCATTACTGATCCTAATATAATCTACATTTTTATATGACACTGCATCCATTTATTCAATGTAAAAAAAGTGCATGAGGCTCAGTGACAAATCACAGAGACTAGGTATTCCAGGCATCATGAATCACGCAATCTAAGCAGTAGGATACACTTTCAACCAATGAACTACCTTTGGACAAATGAAAACATTTATCAGAGAAAAACTTGACATGCAGTTTGAAGGTCCAGGGAAAAGTACCTTTGAGGATGAGAGTTCGGTGAATTCTAAATGATGAGCAGAGTTTCCACTTGTGAGAGTCAGAGAAGAGTGAGGGTCAAGGTTTAGGTAAGCGGCTGTCCTTTAATGTTCATTTGTGGGGTGGGGAGATTAGGAGGGGGATAAAATTTGAAGAGGCCTCAGAGATAAGAGAGGAAACAGAAAGGAATGGAAGACATAAAACTGGAATTACATGTGACACAAAAGTCAAGGGAACAGAGTATAAGAGGGAGAAGACCTTGGAAGAAACTGCCCAGAGATAAAGAAGATGGATGCTCACGGCGGCCACTCTGTTCTGGTGGCATTGAATCATTGGAGAACCTTGCACCATTATCTTACACCACCATTATCTTACGTCAGCTGAGGGGTAAGAGAAGAATAAAGCGGTGACAGCAGGCATGTACTACTCTTGAGAACTTCAGCTATGAGAGGGATTTTAAAATAAAATAAAATAGAGGTAGGGATGCTTTTGCTCACTTAGTATTGTTCCAAGGGCACCATCTGTTGCTATCTTCACCAGTAACACAGTGGAGGCTACATTAAAGAACATAATTTGAAGCTTTTAGTAAAAGTGTTGAAAGTGAATCTTCTTCCTAATTAATGATTTAATTATATGCAAAAGTCACGACAGTGTGAAACTAAAGCAGAATTATGAGACACGTGTGATTACATCTCAACATTTTAACATCACATAAAATCTACACTATTTTCAATAGCGGTTACATTTTCAAAGCTGACTCCATTATATAAATTGACTTTAATGGTTTACAGCATATACTTGGTTATTTTCTCTGCTTTCAGCCAGAATGTGTAAAGATATTAAATAGAATCAAGCAGAAGCTAATTCTCCTGAATGAGGGAGAGTTCCTCTAGCCCATGATTGTGTCAGATGTGATAGGTCAACAATTTCTGTTTTAGCATAAATATAAACACTAGACTCTGTATTGAAGAAAAAAAACACTTTCTCCAGTGGCCTCTCAGATAGAATTCCATGGACTGCTGAACAAACAGGTGAAATAAAAAAATCAATAACAGTTTGAAAATATATTCAGTCATCTGCATGAAAATGTTGCTACACTTATTCATGTGGGTAACCACACATGCCACATCTGGGGTGCAGATCGGGGTTGAGTGCCTTCCTGGCAGGCACAAGGCTCTCAGTTGAATCCCTGTGCACACACGCACACACACACACACAGTGCTTTGAGCCAGAAGTTCATCAAATCTAGAGCAGAAATGGACATAAAGAAAAACATGAAATGAAACCTGGCTGAACAACAAAAAAAATGATCTCAGAAATGAAGTCTAAGTAATGAAAAGGGAATTACCACAAAATGTAATGGCGTTGAGAAGAATGAAAATAACCAAGAAAATCAACATAGAACATGAAAAAGGTAAAATTTGCTGCACAATAAAATGATGTCAACTAATGCCCAGTGTTGAGTGTATGTCACTTTTGCTTGACTTTATGTAATAAGAACAAACCTAGGGCACTTTCTGCCAGAAGACAGGTGCTCCTTTGTGATAATGTCTAAAGAGTAGAGTTGATAACCTGAGGCTTTTTTTTAATTAAAGTTGAGGAAGTAGGGCAGATGCATACAGTGGTGAAAATATTTGACTACTATCATTATCTGTTTCTTTCATTGCATCAATTAAATGAGGTGCTCCTTAAATAGGCACATGCCAAATTTACATTCATTTCTTAAGATACAATTTTTATTAGTGAGATTTTACTTAAAGTGCAAATACAAAAGTTAGCCATGTTGACGTATAATTTACTTATATTAAAGCCTGCCCATTATCAATCCTCTTTTATAGTTTTTGATATTGGTAAAATTAAGAGCAATAAAGCTTGATAATTAACTGATTACATTTTTCCACTCAGTTGATTCTTGTAGGTTGCATGGTGGTGGGAAGGGTCTATACCTTTTATCGATACAATTTATTAGTGTGACCAATCACGGAATAAACTCCAGTTCTTGACAATCGCCTGTCCAATCAAGAGCCAGGACTCACTTCTCCAGTTTCTCTCCAAATTAATTTCCCAAAGACCAAAGCTATTGTAGACCGCTGAGGTGCCCCCGTTTTCTGCAGTGCTAATTCCCTCTGTGAAACCTTTTTCCACTACAGGTTGGTTCCTTGCTATAGTTTGGACTCTAACGTCCCCCATATGTTGGTCTTCAGCTTGGTGCTTTGGGGAAGTAATGGCAACTTGAAGAAGTAGGGCCTTGTTTTAGTCAGCTTTTTGGCTGCTGTGACTAAAGGATCCGACCAGAACAACTGAAGAGAAGGAAAGGTTTATCTGAAGGCTCATGGTTTCCGAGGTCTTAGTCCACAGAGGGCTGGCTCCATTCCTCAGGGCTTGAGGTGAGGCAGAGCATCATGATGGAAGAGTGTGGCCGAGGGAAGCAGCTCACATGGTGTTCAGAGAGCAGAGAGAGACAATCCACTCTCCAGGTGCAAACATATACACCAAAGCCACACCCCAATTCCCACTCCTCCAGCCACACCCTACCACTTTAGTTAATCCCACCTGGGATTAACTCAATGATTAGGCTAAGGCTATAACCCAATCATTTCTCCTCCAAACTTCTTGCATTGTCTCACATGTGAGCTTTCGGGCAACACCACGTCTAAACTATAACAGGCCTAGCAGAGGCTTGAGGGACCTGGTCTTCTTAGGGTCTCAGCCTTGAGGTGAACCACTTTTCTCTGCCACATGCTCCCCACAGTGATGTGCTGTCTCACCACAGGCCCAAAAGGAATGGGTTGCCCAACTGTGGACTGACTCATCCAAAACTGTGAGCTAAAACAAACTCTTCCTCTCCGAAAGCTGTTTTATTTCAGGTAATTATTACAGTAACAGAAAGCTAACTAGTATGGTTTGGATGTGAGGTGTCCCCCAAAAGCTCATGTGTGAGACTATACAAGAAGGTTCAGAGGAGAAATGATTTGGTTGTGAGTGTCTTAACCCAGACAGTGAATTAATCCTCTGATGGGATTAACTGAGTGGTAACTAGAGGCAGGTGGGGTGTGGCTGGAGAAAGTGGTTCATTGGAGGTGTGGCTATGGGTATATGTTTTGTATCTGGAGAGTGGAGTCTCTGTTTCCTGATCCTCAGGTGAGATGCTTCCCTATGCTCTTTCACCATGCTGCTCACCTCACTGGGAGCCCTGAGGAATGAAGACGGCTGTCAAGGGACCGAGACCTCTGAAACCGTGAGCCTTCAATTAAACTTTTCCTCCTCTAAAGTTCTTCTGGTCAGGTCTTTTGGTCACAGCCATGAAAAAGCTGACTAAACACTGACTAACACGTTCCTGCTCTTTTTGCCTGAATGACAAATGTCCATTCTGAAGTAGATGGACTCCATCTTCTGTTTCTACCTCAAAAACAAACATGGAACAAACCCCAAACCAACTCAATAGTGTGCTGCATGTTGTAAATGCTCAATAAATACTGGACTGAGGAAGGAAATTTGATTTTTTTATTTTTACTTTCAAAATAAAAGCTATTGTGATTAAAATTGATAATTACTCAACTGTAAAACAACTCCACTGGTCCAAGCTGCCACCATCTCCTCTCCCTGGATTAATGCCACAGCTTCCTCATTGGCATCTCTGTTTCCATCCTTGCTCGCTATAATGTTTCCTTAACCACAAAGCCAGAACTGTCCATTTTGTGCTTGAACACGACCTGGTTCTGCTTAGAACTTTTTAGTTATCTTTCTATCTCACTTAGAATAAAGGTCAAATCTTAACAACCACTTGCAGCATCATGCACAACCTGGTTTTCCTGGTGCCTTTCTGAGGTCATCTGTTTCTCTCTACCTGTGCTCTGGCCATCCTGCTGTCTCAGTTCTTACAGAACAAACTTGTGTATTTTGACCTCAGGGGTTTTGCATCTTCTTTACTCTGCTTCGATGCTTCTAGACATCTTCAGAGTTTTTGTGTGTGTGTGTGTGAATTCTTTGTCCTGATATGCACTTTACTATAAGTCTTCCTTTCCCTGAGGGCCCTATGTAAACTTAGACCCTTTACTCACTCTCCCTGCATATTCTCCATAGCCTCAGTTATAGCTGATTATCATCTAACTCCCCTGAAACAATATAGTATCTCTGATAAGAGGGTTTTACTTCTTGTTTGTTTTATTCACTGCTAAGCCACTGTTTGTAGAAAATTATTTGTCACCATAAACACTGGGCTCTCAATTAGTGTTTTTTGAATGAGTATAAATAACTGAAATGCCAGGGAACTCAGACTCTTAAATTGAAGGGAAAAGAGAATCAAGAAAGATCACACACAGCAGGGAGATTCAAGATGGAGGAGTAGAGACAGGCTGCATTTCCTGTTGCTTCAGTTGAAAGAGGGATTTCACTGCAAATCAGCACTACACAGTTAAAGTCTTAGAGACTCAGAAATGTGTGTGCATTGCACAAAGAAGAAAGACTAGATTGGAGCTGAGCAGGTTGCAACCGACAGCGGCAGTGGAAGCTGTGACGGTGCTGGTTCACCACAGAGGGGACAGATAGCACAAAAACACAGTGGATAGATTTGATATGCAAAGCCTGAGATGAGAAAAGCAGCCTGCACTTTGCTGATCTAGATGCTGCATTGTGAACAGGTGTTTGAAAAGTGCTGTTTCTCAGCTGGTTGCAGAGACGGGAGGCAAAGGTGTCTTGAGGCCATCTTGCTGCAGCTGCTGCTGTGGAGCCAGGTGGCCACAGTGACTGTTGCCACACTGTCTGGCAAGCATCTGCCATGTGGCTTGGGGGGTGCCTAGCAAAACGTAATGAAAACAGGTACAGAGAAGACAAAGCCAACCTTATAGTAAATGGGGGAAAGCTGAAAGCACTTCCCTTAAAATCTGGAACAAGACAAGGATGTTCACTCTCACCACTTCTATTTAATATAGTGCTAGAAATTCTAGCCAGAGAAATTAGGCAAGAGAAGGAAATAAAAGAAACAAAAATAAGAAAAGAAGAAATTATGTTATTACTGTTTGTAGGTGATACGATCCTATATTTAGAAGTTCCAAAAAACTCCACCAACTATAAACTTAACAATCCTGATAGTTTTAAGGGGTTCCAGAATGGATGTACTGTAGACAGGAATTCCTATAGGAGCAACCAAACCAAAACAACATGAGTCAGGGAAAGGGTTTATTTGATGTAATATCAAAATGACCTGAACTTAAAAAGAGCTCTTTATGTCTTAGTAGGAAAATGTGAATGCAAAATTTAGAGATCTAACACAACTATTTGTATAAAGTCTTGTAGAATTTGCAATTTTTTTAGCACTGATATATATATAAAATTAGCCACTTTATTTGAAGGATATTGTAAAAAATAATACAATTAAAATTGAATATGATTTAGTGTGCAAATAATAGGCAAGAAGGTATGTTTCTTCATTTTTAGTAATGCATAGATATTTGAAGGTCTTTAAAAGGGACAGAAGGCCATGGAGCAAAGTCCACCTAAGCTTTCAAGAAGTGATTTTTATGGCTCTAACATACTATCATCTTTAACATGTCACATTAAGAAAATTGATAGTTCAAGTTATGTTTGTGTGATACATACTTTTAGAAAGCTTTCCAGCAAGGAACAAGATGTTGTAGTGTTATGGATAAAGGCAACTTACATGAAGGAGTGTATATTTAGAGTGCTTTTATGGGACTGTTGTTCAAATTGTCAAATCAATATTGCCAGCATGAGAGTATTTAATGAAAACATGGAATGGGGAAATACAGAAGAAACATTATCTGTCAAGAGGGAAAAGATGTAATTTTGTTATGTTCTAATGTATTAGTCAAATAGATTTTGTGTTTGCTTTTTCTTCCCAGCAGTGTGCCAGTTGAAGATGATTAGTGGTATGTAAGATATACTATTTAAATAATTGAATATTGTGGGAATAAGAAAAAAATCTATTTCTGTAATATTCTAGACTTCATATTATCACAGTAAGAATGGATTCTGGGGCTGGGGATTTATCTCAGTTGGTGAAGTGCATACCTCACATGCACAAGGCCCTGGGTTCAATTCCTAGCACCACACACAGACACACAAAAAGGATTCTGCAGCTATAAAATTTCAGTAAGGTTTTATACCATTTTCTCAGATATAGAACAAAAATATTTTTAAAATATTTCCTTGGTAGTAAATATTTTTGTGGGTGAATGAAAGATTATCAGCAATTATGTTCATTTTCTTTTGTAAGAGGTTAAAGTAGTGCTCATTGAAAACTAGAGTCACTTAAAACTTATAATTTTGCTACTTTACAATTTAAGAGATATAAGAGACTTCTGAGAAGCTTTGCTCATTTTATTATTAAACATATTTTTGAAACAATTTTTTTGCAGTTTTATATTCTGAAGAAAAAATTGGCATCTTGCCAATATTAATTTTTTACGTGCTTTAAGTTATTCAAAAATTTTTATTAGAGATTGGGAATATGAACAAATCAATTGATGCAAGAAATGTGTACAAATCCAGAGGTTTTGGAAGATCTTTGTTATTATTCAACTTTTTGATTGTTAATGGATAAAAACTGTTTCCATGCTGCTCCTTATGTTTTGGAATCTATCAGTTCCCTCAGTGATCACCAAGGCAGAGGCAAGGCCAGATGCTCAGATGTGGAACAAGACTAACTCCTGGCCTGGGGGAACTTGCAGTCCAATGGAAAAGAAAGCAAAAGGAAAGAAAAGAAAAGAAACTCATAATAGCACAGTAACTCTATGTGGCTAACCAAGGATTCTCACGGCCTCACTTTAGCAGAAATGAGTCCATGGGAAGAACCTGGGCAGCAGGGAGAGCAGGAGGCAAGCCTGAATCCATTACCTTGTGAAGTCCAGCAGGCTGGGGATGGTTGAGCTGGGTGGGGTGGTGGCCTCTGCCGCTCTGTCCCCGCTTGACCATCGCTTGGCCCCGCTGGGTTTTGCATGGGTGCAACACTGTCTCTGGGACTGTTTCTTACCTGCCCTGCAGCTCTGCGCTGCTCTTTAGAGATTCAGAATCAGGGCTGATGGTGGAAATGTAGTGCCTGCATCCATATTTTGCTCCCTGTGGTCCAGGGGCAAGGTTCTCCCCACCAGAGCTGTAGTCGGGAATAGGGATTCCAAGCTGTTGGAGCATCCTAAGCGATGAGGAAGGTTCTGGGTGCCTCATGCAAGGCCGAGGAAAGTTCACCTCTGTCATTCATGCGAATTTGATAATAAAAGGAATAAAATGTAGTTTCTGAGTACCTACTTCTGCCTTGTTCCCAGCTCCTCAGCCTCTGTATTTAACCACATCACTGCTATTCTTGGTTTCTTCTGTATGTACTTAGAGCTTCTTTTTTAAGTATAAAAGCAAATGTGAATGTAAATTTCTTAGTTATACATGAGAAAGTCTGCTTTTATATTAAATATATTTTGGAGCTCTTTTCCTCTTTAGTTTCTTCCTTTATTTTTACATTTCACACATTATTATGAATAAGCATTCTTTTTTCTTTAATTCAGATTACTTTAAGTTACTATGTTTGTTTATTTATTGGTACCAGGGATTGAACCCAGAGGAATTTATGCTCAGATATTTTTATTTTATTTTTTTTAAATTTTGAGATGAGGTCTTGACAAATTGCTGAGGCTGACCCCAAACTTGCCATCCTCTGGCCTCTGCCTCCGGAGCCTCTGGGATTATAGGCATGCACCAATGAGCCTGCAAGTCGCTATAATTTAAAGTAAGTTGATAATTTACTGATGGATACTTAAGTTTTTCCCTTCAATTTTTTGCTATTACAGACAATTTTTAATAAATATGCAAAGATCATTGGTAGTGTACATATATAAATAAGTACCCATGTGTGGGATTTCCAAATCAAGAAATGTATCTTTGATGATTTACAAAATGTCAACAAACATTTCCTCCAAGAGGGTTGTTTTCCAAAGCAGCACTGCAAGAAAGTGCCCAATTCACTAGTCTCTCCAAAAAGACAGCAATTTTGAACTCTCATATTTATTTCCATTTGATACCATTGTTAATTTTTCTTGACACTTTATATTTACATTTGTTTAGTTGAAACTGGCTTTTGACATTTTTATTCTTGTTGTTTATTAATTCAGTTAAATATCCAATCTTTTTCCTATTGTTCTGTATTATAATTCATAGTTAGGAAGGCTTCTCCCAAACCCTATAATAATGGAATCTTTCCCGTCATCCAGAGTTTTGATGCTGCTGTCTCTGTGCTTAAATCTTGAATTCATTTGGAAATAATTTAATCAATTTGATACAAAGTATGAGACAGAGATCAAAATTCATCTTTTTCTATAAAAATATTTAATCATGTATTAAATGATTTATACTTTGCTCACTGTTACTTTTTCCCTAAATTCTCATACACATTTACTTCCAGATTTTTATTTATATTACATTGGTCCTTTTGCCTAATTTTTCTGAAAAAATGAATTTCTTACCATAGGTTGATGATTTATTTCTCAGAGTTTACAATAAAACTTCAAGGCAAATTATTATACTGGATTTAGTTTTAAGTATTGGAAACTAACTGGCACTATGAAAGTATAGTCTTGGTAGCAAGATAGACACCAGGAAAGTTACTTTTTTCCTCTTTCCATAATTCCTGAAATTACACACAATGTATCCTTTAGGGTTACAGTCTTGACAGATTCTTTTCAAATGTAAATGTCAAACTGCCTAAAGTATTTTTTAACAAAATAAAGTGTAGCAAGAGCTAAACCCCTAGACAGTCAAAATCCAGATTGATTACATTAAATCGGAGGACCTGGAGAATCATCAAGAATGTCTCTCATTTTAAAAGAGATTATGTCTTTCAGTTCCCTGTGCATTTATTTCCATAAAACCACATTACACTAATCCCAGAGTCAGCAATCCTCCAAGTACTATGTCAGAAACTCAATAGAAGCTCCATATGTATTTTTCAAATGAGGAATTTTTTATCCAGCCAGAGATTGATGTCTATTGTTGGCGGGGAGAGTTTGGGGACAGGTAGATTAGCACTTGCCTTTTGTCTTTCTTACAAGCTGAAGATGCAAACTAAGCTCCATTTGAAAAACATTCCCAGAGCAAGGGCACAAATATAGGTCCATTTGATGTCAACCACAAACTCCTGAGTGTGGCCGTTATCATGAATTTAAAATGTGCTGGTGTACATAAGTGGCCCACTTGAATACATGACATTTCAAACCCAAGAGAACAGATGGACAACCACCTGCCCTGCAGCCAGATTGATTTGCTCATTGTTTATTTATCAAGAAATGAACAGAAAAGAAAAAACAAAAAACTTTTATTGGGGGGGTCATCATCAAGGACACAGGATTAAAACTGCATCTGCCTGCAGGGATTGTAGCTCAGTGGTAGAGCGCTTGCCTCACATGTGTGAGGCCCTGGGTTCGATCCTCAGCACCACATACAAAACAATAAAATAAAGACATGTGTCCATCTACAATTAAAAAAATATATTAAAAATAAATAAAATTTAAAAATTTTCATTAAAAAAAAACTGCACCTGCCTCCCCATCAGTAGGCAGTGAGGGAATTTATAGCGAGGGAGAGGGAAATGCTGCTTGTTGATGGGATGGTATTTAGCCAGCATTTTTTGTCCTTGTGAACAAAACAACAAAAACAACTTGAAGCAGGGAACGCACATTTGAGGCTCAGGGTTTCAGAGGTCTCAGTCCATAGATGGCTAATACAGGGATATTAGCATGCAGATTAATTTTCTTCACATTTTTTATATTGTTTCATTTTAATTAATTTGGAAAATGCTTATATCCTTGTAACAACTGTTTAAAAGACCAGAGGTGAGGCAGAACATCATGGGGAAAGGGACTGTGGAGGGCAGCAGCTCAGTTTGTGGTGGGATCAGGAAACAGATGGGCAGGGGGGAAGGGATCACAGGATAGATGCACCCTTCCAGGGCACACTGCAGTGCTCCACCTCCTCCAGCCTCACCCCACTGGCCCACAAGTACCACTGTCATTCAAATGAGGATGGACTGATTAGGTAACAGCTCACAGTCCAATCCTTTACCTCTGAAAATTCCTGCATTAACACAGAAGCTTTGGGGGAAACCTCATGCTCAAATGATAGTGGTAAGAAAAGGGGCCTTGATGGTTCTCTCTGGCAGTACTAGAAGGCCATCATGCCTCTTCATAGGTTGTGTGTGTGTGTGTGTGTAGGGGAGTGGTTTCCATGTTCTGCACTGGAGATTTGAGCTTGCTTAGCCAGTTTCATAGATACCATACAGCACTCCTCTCTCCCCATGCCTCACATACTCAAAATCAAGAGGGAGAATATTTCCATTAGCCCCTGAGTACTTTCATGTTTCTTGTCTCCATTGAAGTGGAGGAGCCCATCCAGCCCTGACCCCAGGCAGCACTAACCTGCTTTCTTCCCCCTAAGTCAGCTTTGCTTTTCTAGAATTATATTCTATTGGAATTGTGTACTCTGTACTTTTCTGTGTCCTGAGGTCCATCCAGGTGGCTCCCTATGAGCTCAGAAATCTCTGGAGAAGCGCTTGGTTATGTCTTGGTGACTTAAATAACCTCTCTGTCTTATTAAGTTGTAGATATTATATATGCTGGACACAAGTCCTTTCTCAGATCTCTATATTGGAATGTTTTCTCTCATTGGTAGAATGCCTTTTCGTTTTTTTTCTTTTGAAAAACACAAGTTTTTATGTTTTATGCGATCCAATTTATCATTTATTTTCTTTTTATGCTCTAAGACATCTCTACCTTCACAAATTAAAAAAGAAAAAAGTCTTTCTGTCCCTCCTTCTGTGAACTATAATTAATAGCAGAGAGGATAAAAGAAAAAGAAAACCATTTGAAGTAAGAATATTCCCTTGGAATTCCACTAAGGATTTAGATACTGTTCACATGATAATAAATCAAAAATGAACAAATGAATAGGCTATGGCACAGGTACCTGTCTTTCTCATTTATTTTATAGTATTGATTTTAGGTTTAGTTTTATTATCTGTTTTACTTATCATTTTTCTGCATAATATTAAGAAAAGGTGGTACTTTGCTCTTCCTCTCCCAAATGATAACCAATATCCAGTAGCTCCAGCATCATTTATATTTTATTTTTAAAAATAATTTCTTAATATTTCATGATTTTGCTGATGTTAGAAATTATTTTTGTTGTTATTGAAGCTACTTTGAAATTGATCATGATTAGTTTATAGGTATACAATTGGTTGTTGAAAACTAATCTTGTATCTTGTTACGTTACTGAATTAATTCATGATATTTATTAGCATTTTATAGATCCTGCAGGATGGCCTATATATACATTCATGTCACCTACCAATAAGAAGGGATTTACTCCTTCCTTTCCAATTAGTATACTAATTTAATTTTCATGCCCTATTGCAATGGTCATATCCCTGTGTATGATGCTAATAGCAATGATGAGAAGAAGCATCTGTGGTCTGTTCACCATCTTTGAGGAAAGTCTTCTGGCTTCCATCATTTAGGATACTGCACATTTGGCAAAATCCAGGTGTGGATTTTGTGGTCATGTTATGTTTTTAAATGTTGCTGCATTAACTTTGCTAATATTTTATTAAGGATTTTTGCATTTAAGGTTACAGGGATATTAGCATGCAGGTTAACTTTCTTCACATATGTTACATTGTTTCATTTCATTTAATTTGGAAAATGCTTATTTCCTTGGAACAACTGCTAAGAAGATACAGGGCATTTGGGTCCCACCAGAAAATTGTATCATGCCCCTTTACTACATGAGCAATCACTGTTCTGATTTCAACCACCATAACTTTGTGTTACCTATTCTAGGTTCCCATAGACATGAAATTATAGTAGATGTTTTCATATTTTTTTAATGTAACCTGGTTTTTTCTGTGTGTGATTCAATCATGTTTTCCCTTGTAGCAAAAGATTTTTCCTCTTCTGCTACTGAGTAGTAGTTCACTTTATGAACATGCTGCAATTATTTTAAAACCATCTCTTCTTGAAGGACATTTGATTTCTTCCTTGATTTTATGGTTGCTACGGTTTGGATATTTTCCTCAAAGGTCCATGTAGAATAGGTTTGGTTCCCAGGATTATATTATTGGAGGTGATGGAAATTTTAGGAAGTGTGGCCTAATGGTCCTTAGGTCACTGGAGGCAAGTCCTCAAAGTTGACTATGGGGTCCTGTCCTCTCCTTCTGGCCTGCTCTGCTTCCTAACTAACTCCTGAGGTGAGAGTTTTGCTTCACACACACTGTAGCTGTGATGTCCATGCTGGCCAGAGGCCCAGTGCCGTCAGGGCCATGAATCCTAACTGGACATCTAGAACTTTGAGTCAGGATGTCCTTTTTTCTTTATAAGTTAATTGGCTCAAGTGTTTCTTTATAGTGACAGAAAGTTACTACATTCTGAGGAAATTTTCTAGGACTATAATTGTAAAGTCATTTTGAAAAATGTGTTTTTATTTCTCTTGGCCAAATACTGACAGAATTACTGAAATATGGGATAGGTGTATATTTAACTTGAAAAGAAACTGCCAAAATATTTCAGAGTGAGCCAGGCATGGTGGCACAAGCCTGTAATCCTAGCACTTAGGGAGGCTGAGACAAGAGAATCGCCAAGTTCAAAGCCAGCCTCAGCAACGGCGAGACGCTAAGCAGCTCAGTGAGACTTTGTCTCTACATAAAACACAAAATAGGTCTGTGGATGTGGCTCAGTGGTGAGTGCCCCTGAGTTCAATCTCCAGTACTAAAAAAAAAAAAATTCAGAGTATTTACAACTTTCCACTCTATCAGCAATGTATGCAAATTCACATCATTCTGCCTCTTTATCAAAAATGAGAATCCTTAGTCATGTTGATTTTAGTTCCTTTATTGGATTTAAGTTGGTGCTTAATTGTGCTTTTGTTTCTGTAAAACCAATTTAAGTTGAAAATATTTCCAAGGGCTCTTGGTTAATTGTTTATCTTCTTAATTGTCCATTCTCTTTTTTTTTTTTTTAAATATTTATTTTTTAGTTGTAGGCCCCAGACAGAATATCTTTATTTTATTTTTATGTGGTGCTGAGGATCGAACCCAGTGCCTCATGCGTGCTAGGCGAGCACGCTACCACTGCGCCATAACCCCAGCCCCCATTCTCTTTTTATATTTACATTTTTAATTGGACTGATTTTCTTTCAGTAATTTAGTATTTCCTTGTATTTTCTAGATTAGGTCCTTTGCTAGACTTTGGCTTCCTCCTTCATTTTTGTAATTTTATCTTTTGATAAACAGAACATTTAATTCTTATGAAATCTAATCAATTGTGTTTTCTTCTTTGAATGAATGTTTTCAGGTCCTAAAGGGAAAATTTCTTTGCTTATTTATCCCAAGTTTGCAAAAATATTACCCTTATATTTTCTTTTAAAATCTGTATGTTCTAGCCGGGTGCGGTGGCACAGTCTTGTAATCCCAGCACTTTGGGAAGCTGAGACAGGAGAATCGTGAGTTCAAAGCCAGCCTCAGCAACAGCAAGGTACTATGCAATTCAGTGAGACACTGTCTCTAAATAAAACACAAAATAAGGCTGAGGATGTGGCTCAGTGGCCAAGTGTCCCTGAGTTCAATCCCCAGTACCAAAAAACAAACAAACAAAAACAACTCTGTGTTCTGATACTTGAGTCTGTGCCTATAATCCCATCTGAGATTAATTTTTGTATGTGGAGCATGGAAGTAGTAGGGTTTCTTTTGTCATACAGATATCCACTATTCTAAGAAAATATGCTAAAATATTTTACTTTTGGTACACAATTGAATTGCCTTAGTTGAGAGTTCATTAATTGTATAGGTATGATTCTCTTATTGGAACCTTCTTTCTGATCCAGTAATACATTTGTTTTTCCTTCAATTAATATGGCATTATACTTACATTATACAATTGGCTAAGTTTTGGTATGTGTCTGTGTGTGTATATAAGACCACTGATACAATTAAGATAATTTACATACCCATTCCCCCTAAAGCTTCCTCGTACCTTTGTAACTTCTTCTTTCCTCCCTTTCCCATATCCACCCCCATTCTCTAGCTATCACTGATATGCTTTTTGTCACTATGGATAAATTAGTGCTCCCTAGAATTTTATATGGATGGAATCATATAGTTTATTCTATTTTTGTCTGGCTCCTTTCACTCAGTATGATTATTTTGGGTATGATTATCTACTCACGTATTGATGGGAATATGAATTAATTCCAGTTTTTACCTGTGAGGAATAGATGTGGGAAAGAGTGACTTGGATCATCGTATCTGATTGCAACATGGCTGCATTTGTGCTAGGAACATCCTATGTAAAGGTGCAGGTCAAGATTGCCCAGTTACTATGGTGATACCCAGCCAGAGGAAACTGCAAAGGCACAGAAGAATATCAGTCTGGACCTTGAGCTCTGACACCAGCTCTCAGAGATGGAGAAATCTGAGCATAACAAGATAACCCTAATATCTCACCAGGGCTGCGTCCTTCAGTCTCCCTGCTTTGCAGAAACTTTCCCACAAATAATCTTTTGATGATAAAACTTATATAATAAATGTGATGAGCTAGCTCTCAGTCACTGTTCCTCCATCAGAGGAGAGTGTCCCACCTGGTCCCAGCTTCCTCTCTATATGTATGTGTTTGTCTTTTCTCAATAGCCCACTGTCCGCTGTGGTGGCAGAATATTGTATGAGTTTGGTAAGGTTATAGGCTTTCCTTGAAGCCACATTAAGGTGTAGAATGACTATAGCCCACAGATGATGTACATTTTTGAACTGGTTTCCAATGCTCTTGTGCCTTTTGAATTTATAGTTGTGCAGGAGAGAACAAGTTATACCAAATCTCTGCCAATGTCTGGTATTCTCTTTTAAATTTTAGACATTATAACAGACAGATTGTGTAATACATTATGGGTTTAATAGCATGAAATGATATCAACTAAAAATGACATTTGTAAGAAAAAACAAGATGACAAGAAAACATGGAGTTATTGGTCTATTATCTGTTGAGCAGAATAATTATTGCAGAGATTAATTACAGTGGCAATATCTTTGGTACTAGTGAATTTTATTTTTACAATATTATGGACTTAAAATGTAGTGGGATATTAAAAAACAAGAATGATATTGTATTCCAAATGCCATTTTCTATAGAATGAATATTCCTGTAGCTTTACAGTATGCACACACACACAAACACACGCAAACTTTTTTGAAGTCAAATTAAAATACCATAAGTAGAAAAAAAGTATCAGATTTTGGCTTCAAAAATCCTAAAACTGTACTATTTTTCTGATATTACTTTTGATATTGATCCTATGAAATGCATATGCTTAGGACATTTCTGGTTAGTAGAGAATACTTTATGTCATTTCACATGACTCCTCTTGTCGCAGATCTCAAATTTAGTTCCATAGTGCTGACAAAAACTGTGTTGTATATTCTCCATGAGAAATCTTCACAGGAATAAAATACACAACCTTAGCCATAATGAAAACTATTTTTAATCAACCTGGTTCAGTTATTTTTTCCTAGCTTCTGAGCTTGGTTGGTCGTATGGAATAATGCTAAATATTCTCAAATTTTGAGCTCAGCAGACAGAGATTTGCTTTTGAGCTCTCATACGAGAGGAAGAATGGCAGAAGATGAGCTTGGGTGCTTCAGCTGGAGACAGTTCACAGATAATACAAACACATTAATGGTATTGGAATTTATCCTGAGAACAACTGGAAGGCATTCAGGGATTTTAAACAAGGCAATAAAATGACCAGTTTTGTGTTTGGAAAGAAGAGAGGAGTTATTTGAGAGTGCACTCAGGCATCCAGGCAAGAGATAATGGTGTTTGTGCCACATTGAGAGAGTCCATCATGGAAGAAAGCAGGTTCTGGAATGCAAAGGCTTGTGTGTATGGTCTAATGGTGAAGAGCCATCTGTTCAAAGTGGATAAGAACAAAGACTTTAAGCCAGATATCCCTGGTTTGAATCCCAGATAGGCTACATTTTAGCTGAGTTACAATGGGCATTTTTCTTAAAATCTGTGTGCCCTCACTTCTCATCTATAGAAAATCACTATTTATTATGTAGCTTATTTAATAGTTCTGTCACCTAAAATTGGAATGTCAGGCTGAGGGTGGAACTTCGTGGTAGAGCACTTGACTAGCATGCATGATGCCCTGGGTTCAGCTCCCAAACCACACATGCGTGCACAGGCAGGCATGCCAATATTGCTGCACTCTCCTTCAAGGAAATGGCATGAAATAATATGTCATGATCAATAAATGTAAATAAGCAGGGCAAGGGTTCACAGAAAGGTTTCTTACACTTTTCATGTGGAGTCAGCTGTTTTCATTATTGACCACCAAAAAAATGGATGTCCTAGTTTAACGGGCTGAATAAGCACTTTCTACGTCTTCTGCATTACTTTAAAGAGGCCCAGAGAAGAATGGGAGGGAGGGCCATGAGTAGCTGGTGGGAAAACCGAGGACATGGCTGCAAGCTAACTGGAGTGGCTAGGAGACAGAAACTATTAGAGACCTAGAGTTTACCGGGAGGTTAATTGCAGAAAGAAGGAAATAAATCACCACTATTTAAGAAGGGATTTGAGGAGGAGATTAACTATGTAAGTAATGTGCAAATAAAATGAACAGGAGGGTTGAGAAATGTTACTCTGCCCTCCTGGAGATAGAGAATGGTGAATTTAGAAGCATCCAGAGGCACAGATGAAAGTAATGTTTCTAGACATGAACTGTTATGATTTGTTCACACAACTGATATCAATAGCATCCTACAGACATTATAGTGAAGTAGTCTTGAGTGTTTGACAGGTCTATAGCTTTAGCTTAATGAAATGAAAATGATTTGGGGATGATTTGGGGATGGGGATTTTGAAACATTTATTCCTTTATAATGACTTTTGAAATCTTATGCACAGTATACAAATTGACATTTATATCAGCCAAAAATTTTTAATCCACAGGTCCCTATCAGTCCTTGCATTATACTAACACTGCAGATATGTCCATGACCGTTTTCCTCCAAAGTCCGGGTGCATGCTAAGGGGAGATGTCCGGCGTCTCCTTGGGGGTGAGGGTGGTTCTTCCTGCTGAGGAGGATGTAAGCCACCTGAGAAATTAAATTCTAGAATAATTAGTAAAGAACAAAAGACAAAGGAAGAATTATAGTTTCAAAACTTTGGAGCCCCTGGCAGGTCCTTGCCCGTGCAGCTGGGCTAGACAAGAGGCAGTGGCTCCCATGGTTTATTTAAAAGGGGTACATCAAAGGCAGGGATAAGGGTTCAAGGGCAGAGTCTTGCTTTTGATGTTGTGCAGTCAGGTTGGTTGGCATCTTGGCAGGTCACACCCATCTCAGAGGGGCTGTGTGGCTACAGCAGGTCACCCCATCTCTGGTGCTGTGTGGGACCTTTGGCAGAGCTTGAATAGGGCTCAGAATGTCTGGACAGTCAACCAGAAGAAATATCAACTGGTCATTCCTAGAAAGCAGATTCTCCTATTCAAATGGCTACGATGCATGGCGGTCCACATACAGCCCAGGGACAGCTCTCTACACATGCCCTAAGAGAATGAGCTGAAAGTCAGCTTGATCTTGGGTGATGCCCAGGTCAAGTTGATCCCTAAAGAGGAGAGTGCAGCCTCATTCAGTAAGGAAGCCACAATAAAAGCAAACATGTATACACATCCCAACCCCTCTTTAGAGGGATTTAAAAGGAAGCCTCATTCTCTAGTTTCCTTTTAGTTAGAAGGAACAATACTATTAAGTTTTTACCTCTCTTGACTATTTAAAGTAACATTCTATACTTAGAGGAATCTTCTTCCAGATTTAGGACATGAAAAAGGCTTCTCAAAGGTCCTTTAGATCCTTTAGATCTCTGAATTAAAAGATGTTATCAGAAGAACTAGGGTATTTCCAAGTAAAGGTGCAAAGATCCAAAGACACGTACAATAACCTACTTAGAAAACTGCAAGAACTTCAGAGTCCCTAAGCAGTAGTGAACAGGGAGCGTTTCAGTGGTTATTAGACTAGAAATCACATCATGGAGGCTGCTGAGCACCATGCTAAGGGATTCGTATTTTATCTTTAGTGTTTTGGGAGGCAATATGGATTTTAGGCAGTTTCTTGGGGGGACCTGTCATCATAATTTCACTTTGGAAAAATCATTCTACTGCAATGGAAATCAAAGCTGAGTGAATTGTGTTTTTTCCCTTGTATGATTTTGGAAGACCAAAAACAAACTTTGGTAGAAAATTGTAAGAAAAATTATGAGTGCTCTAGGAACAACAGCGACAGTGGGGGCTGGCAGGAGGGAGTGGCATAGGGTTGATACGTACTGGCATAGCTGATGACCCAGCTAGACACTAGGAGTGAACGTAGGCTGATGGTAGCATAAGAAAAACCCAGGGCTCTGACTTGCATGGACCCTGGTGATAGCCAGCAACACTGGGAGTTAAGCACTGGGAGCACAGAAATCTGGGAGCCACTGTAGACTAAGGAACATGTAGTGCATTAGTAAGGTGCAAACAGTTTTCAATCCAGACCCAAAGGCTGACGGAGACAACCCATGCGAAGAGAAGGGGATGAGTGGACCGAGCGGTGAAGGTGCCGAGCTGGGAACAAACTGGGGATGTTAAGAACTGAAAGACCACAGCAATCAGAGAAGACAGAGGCAGCAGTAACAATGGGAATATAGGAAGGAGCGTCAGAGGACTTCACTGTGCAGGCTCTAGTCTACTAAATGCAGTGTGGAGGCATTGAAGGGATTTATCACAGAGTATCACTTCATGTGCTAACACCTGAACACTCCAGGAACTGCACACGCTACTGCACTTGTCCATGAAGAAATGGTCATCAGACAGTGGCTGAAGCAAAAGGGAGAGAAATGCAGACCCTGGGTGCTCTTTGGACCTGTGACTTACTCAGATGTGTCCACAAGACAGGACGATGCTCGTAACTTTACATCCCTCAGTGTTGGTTTAATATATGAAATGAGACTTGGGAGAATATATTTATGAGAAAAGTTGGGGGTTCAATTTTGGGTCCTTTAAATGTGATGTGGCTCACTGCATGTCACATAGGACATGGAGTGTATGAAACTAGAATGGAGAATAGGACCAAAGACATAAATCTGGAGTGTCAGAATATGGATGAAATTTAAAATGAGAAATGAAATTATGTAAGGAAAAATGACATTCAGGTACTTAAGGGTTAGCGAAATCTTTAGAAAGGCCTTGCTTTGAAGTTTGAAAATTCCGTTGATTATAATGTTATGTAAGGCCAGATGTGGAGGCACCCCTGTGATCCCAGCTACCAAGGAGGCTGAGGCAGGAGAATTGCAAGTTCCAAGTTAGCTTCAGCAACTAAAAGGACTGTACTTCAATATAAAAATCAAAATAGCACAGTGGTAGAGCACTCATGTGTTAATACCTAGTAAAACACACACACACACACACACACACACACAAAATATACAATGTTATATAAAAGTAAAAGAATACAGAATTATGAACAAAGTATCCAAATATGTATTACTTCAAATGAAAAAGCCTAATAGTAAATAGATGAGAATGTCAAGTATTGTCTTTAGAATTTGAATATTTGTAGAAGGTTTTGTGGTCTTATTTCTATTGTTTCTGTATTTATAAGTCAGTCGTTCCTTTAAAACAAAGGAAATTATTTTTATTACCAGATTTTTGGTTAAATGTTTTATATGTGTATATATATACACATATGTTTATATATATGTCAGAGATACATATAGATACATTTTTATATGTTATATGTATATATAACATATATATATATCTTCAAAACTCCAACAAAATAAACACAAATGTTGAAAGAGGAAAGGCATATGAGTAATAACATATGATAGATAATAGCATATCTATCAACACCAGATGGAAGAATTAAAATTATTTCTTAGAAAACAGAAAACAGATTGCTGTTAAGTAATCGAGGCTATACCTTAACTACCTAATGTATGGAACACCAAGGAGACCCTTCCCTGGACTGAGAAAACCCAGCTGCAGGCCTGGGCACCTAAGGAGACACACATCTGTCGTATGTCAACTGAAAATGGAGAGGTTGGTCAAACTCCTGGTGGGGAGGGGAGGCAGTTAGAAACCCCCTAGAATTAGCTAAATAACATCCCTCAACCTCCCAGGGTAAAATGGGTTTTTTCTTTGAAGATATTAAAACCTGATAACTTGTAGGAGTACCAGGAACAATTAGTGTTGGGTTCAGGAAGATGAACATTACATTAAAGTCTAGAGACTGAAAGAAGGTACCCTTGCCCTTTTGTTTGACCTTAACCAGAACTGGAAGCCAGGAGAATCTTCTCCAGAGAGAGCATGCCTCTCCAGAGACCAACATTTTGGAGGACCCAGTGAAATATTAATTCTCTATCCATTCATTCAACAGGAAAGCTGCCTGTTAAAAAGGCTTGTCCATGAACACATTGTGTCCAATCAGCATGATAGCTGATAGACAACAACAGAGAATTCTACCTCCAAAATGTGGCAGACTGAGACGAACTGGCCCCTCCCACTGCAACCACGTAGACATTCTAGATTAAACAACAATAACAACACCTGTGTTTAAATTGGGTAGTAACAAAAAAATGAAAAATATCCTTCACTTATATTAAGTAAAAATTAAACTCCAATTTGGTGATACAGTTCAGGACTTTGAAATGTCATACTCTCTGATGTAGTACAGCCACTCTTGGTAATTAATTCCAAGGAAATAATTAGAAAATAAGATGTGGTATATGGAGAAACACATTTACTGAGGCATCATTTGAATAGGAAAAAAAAAAAACTCCTTCCACAAAAGAAGGAAAAAGAAGAACATGTCAAATTTGCTACATTCTACATCGTCAGGTAATATATATTCCAACCACAAATAAAAATATAAATTAACAAATTTACAACATTAACTGGCAATGATAAGAAAAATCCAGAAGGAGTGGGTGTTACTTCCAACTTTTTGGGACCCTTAAGTATAAATGAGACATATTAATATATGGCATCATATACAGTGTTGTCCACAAAATAAAATTTTCTTTATCATAAAAATTTAGCAATGAGCAATGTTGGCAGAACATAATATTACTACAGTGATCATGATCTAATCTAATCTAATGATATGACTATGGAGTTAATCCAGGAACTAGTCACAACTCATAACATGTTTTATATCAAGAAAAAAATTGAGTCATACCTTTTATGTATAATGCATAGACTATATCATTGACCTTTTATCTCTTTTTATGTTTGTTAACTTTTGTCAGTTAAATTCTTCAGGCAATCCTACTTGTACAAGGTTTAGAAAGAATTGAAACAACACTAAATAAATAGAATTGTGGATGTAGAGAGACTAATTTTGAATTTTTAACCTAGATAAATAACTCTTAAACCATCTAAAGAGTGATTTTAGAAATATTAAAATAGAAATTTTCAGTATTGTATATCATCTGTATATTATTATTTTATGCAAGCAGCTCATGAGAGCAGTCGGACTCAATGAAGGTGTAAATGCCTTACTTTTCTCAGTGACTGGGCTCTGGCAGGATCTCTCAGGTGTCCCACTCAGAATGAAATCTCAGGCACTCACCTTTTTTTCCCAGAAGATGGAAGGAAGGAAGGCACCAGGAGAGAAAGGAAACAAGCTATTTGCTTGCTAGTTCAAGTGTTTAACTGCCGTCCTTGGTAAACAGTTCTGGGTTGGCATTAGATGCTCCAGATGCAGTAATCTCCCTGCTGAGGCTTTTATTTGGAGACACCTGCTTGTGCTCTTTGAAACCCTTCAGAGAATGGAAATGATGACACTCAACTCAAGTTCATATTCTCCTTTGCTTAGAAATACCATCCACACCCTCTAGGATTCTAGCTGGGGTCACCTGATCTTGATTTTAAATTTTCTTGGAAAAGCATCTTCAGGGTGGCTTGATTTCCTGAGATAAATCCTCCACATGCTTCAACTTCAAAATTGAGTTTGCTACTCTTAATAACTTGTTCTTCAATTGAAGTTTATGAAAAACATCCCCGTGTCAAAGTTGTAAAACACTCCTGGGATGATTATTAGGATTACATTTAGTTTATATGTTATTGTGAAGAAAATTGGTATGAGATATTGAATTCTCCCATTTATGAGCAAGATTTAATTCTACATTTACATTCTTATTTATTTCAGAAGTTCATAATTTTCTTTTTTTTTTTG